>LPNX010143387.1:134154-268687 GCA_001517045.1 Pseudotsuga menziesii | reverse complement strand
GGCACATTGTTGGTTAAATCACTGGGGGAGCATTATTCTTGACTGTATCACTGGGGTGCATTGTTTTTGGTCATTTTTGTGGGCAACAATATTCAACTATTGCATTGGGGTGGATTATATTTGGCATCACTTTTGCTTCTTTGGATTCATGATAGTCTTTCTGGAGGCTCCATTATTATTCAAAGATTAGATATGGGTGTGCATTGTGCAACTATCTCCTACGACTGTTGGATATTTATTATTGCACCGGCTACCATCTCCAGATCCGGATCTTATGAATGGAGTGTGATTGATCTTTGTAATGCTAGAAAACTCAAATAAATTCATATGGTATGTCCATTCATTGTTCCTGAGTTTGATTACATTGTAGATCTGGTAATCTTATTATTCATATATGCAATGCAACATTATTATTGTCCATGCAAACCCCTTCGCTGTAAACGGTGCATGCCAAACTAGTAAACATTTACCAAAACACCAAATCATATTCCTCCCGTTTAGTATCTTACAGTGGTATCAGAGCATGACTCTCACCAGCCATGGGCACATAACAGATTGTTTCAGGTGAACGAGGATAAAGCAAGTTAAATAAACAGTGCATGTTGATGTATGTGGGTGCATGTGAGTGCATGTTAGTACATATCAGTTATTGTGCTGTGCATGTCAAGTGCATGTCAGGGAATGTTAGTGCATGTTAATTACGGTGAGGTGCATATCAATGCATAACAATGTTGGTGAAGTGCATGCCATAGTTCAGGTTTCTTGCTAGCTTATAAAAACATGAAGACATTGAGAGATCTTGGCTGAAAATTTGAAGGGGATAGCATCACTTCAACACATAGTTCGACATCGGGAATATCTAGCCTTGGGTGATGAGGCATGTGTAGCATTGTCCTTTCGAGATTATTATACCATTAAGTACAGAAGCTGGCCCAAGGATTTAGACGAGGATCTCCTTAAAAGCATAGTGCGGGAATTGAAGAAAGATGAGCATGAAGGATCAGTGGAGGTAGCCTTAGAGTTGTCTTGTGAGATTAGCGACACCAACACATCTGATGGACAGATGGATGGATAGGAAGATAGCACATGCGATGTAGTTTTTTGATCAGCCAATATTGAGGATATCATCATCTCACCTCAATAGTGGTGCTTGGGAGGATCCAGGTGTGTTAGCACCTAGATATGACGAGGATGGAATGTTGGGTGATCTATCTTTGGATGTTGAGTTGACCTCTAGGGAGTTTTGCGTACAAGACTTCGAAGAGGAAGTGGAGGAGCTCACCTATGAGCCTATGGTTACTAGAGATTCCCTGAACAATACTCAGACTGTCTTCGGGAATCCAATATGCATATGGACAGGCTGCATGGCAAGTTGGAGTTGGTACACTCTTCATTATATATAGCAAGAGTCTTGGCATTTATGACAGGCGATATACATGAGGAGGACAATAGTACTTGTGATAGGTTGAAGGAGACTCATTTAGATTTACAGGAACGAGAGGAGAGGAATGACTTGGAGATGGTTGGCTCTATACATGCTGGGCAATTTGGGGGTTATGCGTGAGCTCTTGTGGAGGAGCCATTAATGGCTCGGGTTATTGTTGCAGATGTGTTGATCGGAGACAAACTCTAGGGACCAACCGATAGTGACATCGATGCATTCCTTATAGATGTGTGGGATCTTGGTTCAGAAGACATCAGTAGAGCAAGTGCACAGGAGGATACTAGAACCCACATTGAATACATGACAAGTTACAACTATGACACATGAGGGCATGAGTTGCACTCATGTTTTGAGGGGAGAGCCTTCGTTGAAGATTTTGCATGAGGAGCACTCAGAGTTGCAGGTGATTGAGGAGAGATATGACACATAGGGTTTGGAGAGAGGTTTAGCCATGGAGGAGGTAGTTAAGAACATTCCTTGTGGACCACCCAACAAGGAAGTATATGCATACACTATACAGTGATTGGGTGGACAGATATGAAGACAGATATGAAGACACATTGGGTTACAAGTTCAGTTGACATCAGTGGAGTATTGGCTACAGTAGCACATATAGGATACTCGATTGCTCAGGAGGATACAGGAGTATGTAGTAGTATACAGGGGTACATAGTGGCACATGGTGAGGTCTCGTGGAGTTTTGAATTTGGAGTGTTTCCTCTTGGGAGACCACCTGATAGAGATCACAAGCATACTTTTGAACTGGATTGCCCTAGGATCAGTGAATGGAAGGGTATGCTTCATGGAGCAGTAGATCCCTTGATGGCCTATCTTTATCAGGGATATCATCAAATGAGGGTTAGAGACCATGATGCTAACAGGTTTACTTCTAGACCTCATTTTGGGATTTTGGTCATGCCCTTGGGGTTGACCAACATGGTATTTACTTCCCGGTCGCACATGCAATGACAGAGATATCTATTACTGCTACACAACAAGGCTTGGGAGGTTCACCTAAGATAGTTGGATGAGGTGGATGACATCTTGGCCACAATGGAGATCTTTCAATTGGGCCATGGGATTGGTACACAAAATGCACAAGGGAGGTTAGATTGGTTTGCAAGGATTGTCGCTAATAGAGTAGGGGATGACATCATCTCCTATAGAGATTGCCCATGTACAAACCTGTTATCACATATATTGTAGTTGGGATACTATAATGCAACATATGGATATTTTTTCTTTGTCATAGCCAGTTGTATTCTATGGGGATACAACATGGATCATTCTTACAACATGAGCCATTCTGAGCCTTTCTTTAGTAGCAGATGCATATCATTCTCTTGCCATGACCAAGAGCTCCTAGTCTATTAAGATGACCTTGGGGGTGACTGTTATCACACAAAGTGTAGCTACCTACTAGAGATATCCTATCCGAGACGGTAGAGGTAAGGTAGATAACCGATGACACCGCAAGGGCCTCGTCCACTACGGGTAAAGGGTATTTGTCACACCGGACCAACACTTGTCACTTTAGATCAATCCAGAGAATGATCAAGGGGGAGACCCTATTAGCCTAAAAGCGCTAGCACACCTGCTCAAGGCACTCCTAGGTTTTGACAATGGGTAAAGGAGGAGAGATAATGAGTGGATAAAACTAGATCTATGAAATAAGCGTAGTATAAAGGTTAGGGCCAAGTTAGGGAGGCTTAATAAAGGTAGGAAATAACCCAACTTGATTGAGATTATACCCCAAAAAGTTTAAAGTAGTAGATCTAGTGAGGTCTAGCCAAACAAAAGAAAACCCTAGGGGACCCACTTAGGATTTTATGCAATAGTAGACAAAGTGGACCCAAAAGGGTAGATCAAGGCATGTAATGACTAGATCCTAATGCTTGGAGGATATATCTATGGGAATCAAGTGGGTTCAAGCATACCCAACTGATAGATCTGAAGAGATCTAGCCACACAAATGGAAATCCTAAAGGGACCCGCTTAGGGTTTATGCAAAAGTGGAAAACGTGGACCCAAAATAATAGATTAGGGCATGAGATGACTAGAACGAGGTGCTTGAGGATTGGATCTATGGTTTTGAGGTGGGTTCAAGCATACCCATTTGACAGATCTAAAGAAAAGGCAACCCACCCAAGGAGGGCGCCCCCACCTAGAGTGACTATTACTAGATCCCAGGGAAAATGGAGTCTAATTTCTGGGAAACTTGAGATCTAGGGTTTATTCATAAATCTCCAAGTGGGGTTTGATGGTCGTCATAAAAAACTCACTGGATCTAACAGATCTACAAAACTAGGGTTTTAACAGAAGGGTTTGAATGGATCAATGGATTAAAATACTGAAAGGCAATACTAACCTTGCAGATCGTACCTGGAAATACTTGCGGTTTCCTTGAATGTCAATGATCGTTCCACTTGGTTACAATTTCGAGCAAGATCCAGCATGAAACAAAAGAAAAATGCCGAATGAAGGAAGTGCACCCCCTCTTCTCCACTTGCAAAATCAAACTACAACTGAGATTTGTTCACGGATGAAAAAGATAAGCTTTGTACTTCATCTACAAAGAAATATCCAATGCACAAAAATAGCAATTGAAAATTCCTTATTTGCCTGGAAGACGATGCAAGATCCCTTAGCCATCTCCTCCAACCAATTCACTACCCTACAAAAGATTAGTATGAACTTCCAGGAAAATGTTTGTTTGCATGCAAGATTTACTGAAATATCCAAGCAAGAGGCATAACAATCACATCCAAGTACATTCACAAAGCTTCCAAGACTTTCTGCAAAAAAATTCTTGTATTCAATATTTCCAGAGCTAAAATTCCCTTTGCAAATGAGAGAGCATCTCAATATATAGATCTCTCAAGTACATAAAACCTAGATCCAATAAGATCAAGGGTCAAGATCATAAGATAAAATCATCCTAATCTACGACTAAGATTTGTCGGACACATCTCACATGGATCAACTCACAAATAGAAAGGGGGCGCATCACTAGAAATGCCCGATGAGGGGCGCACCTGATAAAATATGACTAATAACCACAAGTTAACACATGGTGGGGCTAGGAGGTTATGTTATCCTTCACTAGCATGGCCCCACGGCACAATAACAAGGTGTGATGAAAAATAATTTAAAGGAATGATACAAATCATTAGGGTATTTCCCTCAAAATACATCAAAATGCCCTCAAAATGCATAAATCAAGGATGTGTGGACCCCAACTGAAGTTAAGCCGATGCCGTATGATGAATGTGACCATTTATACTTTAGATTCCAAGTAAACCAAGATAAAGTATTGCCAACATATAATCAAAATCAATTGAGTCTCACTGCTAAAGTAGGTAATAGAGCAACATCAAAATCCATATGCACAAAACATAATATCACCTTGGTCATATACCTGCACTGGATCTGAAACCATCTGAAGATCATTGGAAAAGTTGTTGCTGCTACATATCATGGGCACTATAAACATCTCTACTTTGGGTCATAAAAGAATGGCTAAGTCAGTCATCGGATCTGGGGTCATGAGGCTCAGTCGTAGCATAGAACTAGTCAATCTGGATACTCTGGATTTGCTGAAAGTGGGAGATCAACACATGGTGCGTCGTCATCTGCTAGTACTGCTCATGACCAAAAAGTAGCCCAGCTACTATATGTGTGACAAAAGAGACAGTCCATTCAAGCAGAGCAGCAGAGATGGTATGGAGTTGACACTTTAGGTAGAGACATGCATATGGTGAGACGAGGTATATTGCTTCTTGGTAGGTTGTTTGCTCTCTGATGTATATTAACACCTTTGACTTATTATGCTATGATAATTATGGTGACATATGCTTTTATGATTTGTTTATTGATGCCTAACTTGTGTTGTGAATGGTTGGAGAATCTAATGTTGAAGGCCATTGTTTATGCCATGCTTTGAACAAAACTTAATCTATCCTGCTATGCTAGTTCCACTTTGTCACCTTTCTTTGCTCATCCAGTCTCATCCATGTTATTTTATCCCTTGACTTATGACTGAGACTTGTGAGATTGAAGATCCCTTTCCCCAGTTTGTGTTAGTTTTTCTACTTTAGTTAAAATTAATTAGGATCTTTATTTGAAAGAATAACAAGCACAACAAGATACACAAGACACAAAGATTTTCCTCGGGGAATCCATAAAGGAGAAAACCCTGCAAACTTCCTCATAATAGTTCCCTCACTAATACAATATCACAAGATAGAAAAACCCAAGAATAAGAAGCCTTCTGCAACTCTCTCTCTTTCTCCTCTAGCGAACTTGTCCTCTCTCTCCTAATGTGCACTTGAGAGTGAGTGAGTTTGTTTTCAAATATGGAGGGCACCTCCCTCTTTATATTCTTAAGTTGTGCGACTCACTTAACTAACTAGGTCGACTCACTTAACTAACTAGGTCGACCAGGTTATCTTTTTGGGGCCGACCTACCTAGGAATACTAAAAAATAGGGTATGCACCATCATCATCATCTTGTACATCAAATGAACATCATAGTGCATGTATATCATAGAGTATAGGAGAGCATCTTAACATCTTTATGATCATATCATAGCATGTGTCATAGAGTGAATGGTGTAGCATGCATCAGTATCAAAGATTGTTCATCTTAGAGTAGCATACATCATCATCATAAACATCAAGTGTATATCATCAAGTGTATCAACATCATGGCATTCATCACCATGGATTTCACTGCACACTAGTACATATACAGTACATACACTATATTGTTCACACACTTATACACTCACTTATCGCTGTGCACTCACATACCATTGTTCACACTTGCATACATTCACACTACACTGTATTATCATACACTTGTACACCAATTCATCACACTAGTTCATCACTACACTGTACATACACTTGTCTATTTCACTGTATATCATTGCACACTTGTCTTGTCTGCATACACCTTGTCTATTGTATTCATACACCTTGTCTATTGTATTCATACACCTTGTCTATCACTACATCACTCTACATACCACTTGTACATTGTTCACTCACTGTACCATATACTTGTGCTATCACTGCTGTTCATACATGTTTCGACATCAATTTGTACATACACTTGTCTTACCTTGTCTACTGTACATATATACCCATGTACACCTTACTGTACATCTAGACACATAACTTACTGTTCATATAAACAATGTAATGCTAACATACCTTTGTTGTAGATGATGATACAAAAGTGGACTGTGTATTTACTGTAGAAGACCTTAAGTAAAACCCCAGACTTGACCTCTGCTGAAACAATTTCGGGACATGTAGAAAACTCGGGTCTGTCAAAAGAAGGCAGCAGAAAACCATCACTCAAACACCACGAATTTGGACTGTATGACTATCAAAGAGAGAGACGTCTGCAATAGCTGGAAGACTTGGGACTGTTCAGGAGAAATAACCCCAAGAAATTAAACTCTATAGATATTTCGGAACTGCTGCCACCTCAGTTAACCTTTCCTCAGTCAGCGAATTAAATCTCAGTCCATAACTACCTAACAGTTGCGTTCTTTTTTATGGATAGAAAGTGGCAAGAGATTGATGTATTTATGTTTAACCTAGGCGTTGAAGAGAATAGACTCGGGCCGACCTGATTGGGGTTAAAAAGTTTTATTTAAATTTAAATTTTATTCTTTAAAAAAAATCCACTTAATGAGGCCGACTTTAATAGGATTTTAAAGGTTTTATTAATTTAAAAACTTGTTTTAAGATTACACACTTCTTAGGGTTTAATTTATTAAAAATATTTTATTAAATTTTAAAAGTGTTTTGACATTTAGAACCACTTCAAGGGTTCAATGTTGGAGAGAAGGGTAATATAGTCAACATTTCAAGTATTAATTAATATTTTGATTCTTTTACTTGTGACACACTTCGTTTTTAGGGTTAACATATGTATGGGAGTGTTCTCTTAGCCACCAAATGTAAGGGTGTCATTTACTCATCAAATAAGGGCTTTGTGTTAAAGGCATGGGTTAAGAGGGCATCGCTTCAACCAATGGTAAGGGTTATAGGTTTAAGGGTCACCATGAGGGCATTAAATTAGGTCTTTAAAGTTTAATGGGTAATATTATATAATATTAGGGTATTATTAGTGTTTTAAGGGCATGCCATACAACACAGGATAGATTGTAGGCTTAGGGACCAAGGGTAAGGGTTTTAGGGTATTTTGTTAGGTCAACAAGGTTGCCACATGCTTCATAAACATGACCATCAAGGTGTGGGGGTGCCTAGTCTTCTCCTAGGGTACCACGATCTCAATAAAACACAAATGACCATTGAAAGGGTCATTTGGACTCTTGCAACTTCTTCAACCCACCAAGGACACTTTTCTAGGATACTGGGGCATAAGTTGTGGTACTCGGGAACCAGAGAAACAACTGGGGTATCGTAAAATATCTTTGGGGTACTTAAACACTCTACAGGGTGTTTAGTGCTTTTGCCATCGTCCCAAGGGATCCAAGGGATTCAAACTTGGGCTTGGACAAGATCAAAAGGTCTCCTTAGACACTGACACTTACTTAACCCTCAGGGGCTCCTCAAGGGGCGCTAAGACACACTTGTTGGCATCAATGACAACTTAATCAACAACTCTCTGTGAAGGATCCATCTGGAGCACCATACCTCTTTGCATCCTGGTTAATCTCTTGAGCCCAAGCTGGTCTTCTCTTATGTGTAATCATTTCTCAATGTAGATGTGCAGTTCTTTGCGGTTCTGCCGTATCATGATCCTCTGGAACATGCTCTTCTGGATCAACATCATCATCTACGCCTGCCTCTGCAACTCTAGGAGCTTCAGGCTCCTCATCATGAACGTCATCCATATGAGTCTGTCCCGATTTGCTAAAAGATGCATCCTCATTGAAGGTGACATCTCTGCTAGTCTCAATCTGTCTGCAATCAAGTATGTAGACTCTGTATGCCGTCGATGACTAACTGTATCCAACAGATATACCCTTTTTTCGTAATCCAACTTCGTTATCTTG
Source organism: Pseudotsuga menziesii (assembly GCA_001517045.1). Classification (NCBI taxonomy): domain Eukaryota; kingdom Viridiplantae; phylum Streptophyta; class Pinopsida; order Pinales; family Pinaceae; genus Pseudotsuga; species Pseudotsuga menziesii. The sequence continues at coordinate 260,206 of LPNX010143387.1, read as the reverse complement.
TCCTTGGGAACATGTACATATACAGGACAACCAAATATCCTCAGGTGGGTGACCTCTGGCTTCTCTGCGGTAAACATTTCTTCTGGCATCTTGTTCCCAAGTACACGGTGAGGAGTTTTGTTTTGCACATATACCACTGTTCTTGCTGCCTCTACCCATAGGTGTAATGGTAAATCATGATTGTGCATCATGGCCTTCATTGCTTCCATTATTGTTCGATTCTTTCTTTCTGCTACGCCATCTTGTTGAGGATTGTAGGATGTAGTGAGCTCCCTCTTAATCCCAACTTCTATGCAGAATGTCTTGAAGTCATCTGATGTAAACTTTCCTCCGTTATTTGATCGTAATGTCTTTATCATTTTTTCAGAGAGATTCTCTACAAGAGCCTTGAATTCTTTCAACTTGTTGAACACTTCACATTTTGCATTCAAGAAATAAATCCAAGTTTTATGTGATTAATCATCATTCATTTTGCGTTGCTGTAAGTGCTTGGAAACAAAGTCTTCACATTATTTCCTTGTGCACATCCTTTTCATAGACCATCATGGTTCGCCTAAATCTTTGGTAGACCTGTCACCATCTTGCTCACGATCGACAATGCTTTGAAATGTAGGTGAGCAAGTCTTCTATGCCATTGCTCACTCAAGTTCATAGTGCTATGTACCAATGCTGAAAATGAGCGACCCTTCAGTTTGTACAGGCCTCCCTCTTGAACACCAATCACACCAACATCATGAATAGTTGTTTCCTTTGACCACATGAGAACTTGGCCATCGACGAAAGCAACTCTATATGCTTGTTCCTCTAATCCTTAGATGGAGAGGAGATTCTTCTTCAAACCAAGTACATACAATACATCTTTCATCTTCATAAGCTTTTCAGAATCCAATCTGTAGGAGGCTTCTCCTACCCCTTTTATAGGATAATGATAATCATCATTGAGCTTCACCATATGAGGTGAATCCTTCTGAACCAAATTTGAGAGAGAACTCTTGTAACCTGTCTTGTTCTTAGAGGCACCGCTATCAACAAGCCATGTGTCACTTCCATGAGTGACTGTCCCTATAAGAGCTGAAATCAACACATATTCTTCACTTGGATCTTCGTCTCTTGCTTTCTTCTAAACAAGTTCGTCATCTTCTATGGTATGAGTATGATGTCTTTTATTCTTCTGTTTACCGATTTGATCTTTTACATGAGGACAATGTCTTGCAGTGTCTCCCATCTTCTGGCTGTTGTAGCCTTCATAATTTGAGTAAACGTTTTGGGTCGTTTGAGCCTTGTGAAACTTCTTGCGGGAATGGGGTTCTTTCTTGCTTTTCCCTTTTCTTGCATGTGTTCCTAGTGCTTTATTTTCATCATAACCCAACTTTTCTTCTCTTACTACTAATCTAGCTTCTTCTTGTGTGCATTCTTCCCATAATCAGCTGAACTTTGTTAGCTTCTTTCTAGAACAATTTCCTTGAATAAATGATTCCCATGACCTTGGGAGACCATTCAATGTAGTCATCACTTTTTTTGCATCTTCCACTGTGTCTCCAATGCCTTCATGTTGCTCTTTAATTTGAGATGCTCTTGGGAAGTTGGATTGAATGGTTTCTGAATTCTGCTTTTTCACATTCTTGAGTTGTGTCTTCAATGTCATTTTCCAGTTGATATTCTTGCCTTCATACAATCCAGACAAGGCATCAAACATCTGCTCTAGAATCTTCAATGATGAGACATGAGGGATCAAGTGATCCTTGATAGAATATATAATGATTCTCTTTGCCCTAACCATGTTCTTCTTGTGCTTTGCCTTAGCCTCATTCCCTCTCGCTCTGCAACCTCTTCTTTAGCATATTTTCCCCAAGGTTATAGAAACCGAACCGATGGTCGAATCGACTGAACCTGAAAACCGGAACTGGACCGGAACCAGATTGAAATCGAGAAAAACACCGGATCACAAAACCGAGCCACGAAAAATTCAAAAAATACTTAAATTTTGAAAAATTATATATATATATATATATATCTAAATTTGAATCTAAACAAAAATACACAAATTTACAAAAAGGGCTCTTGCTATGTGCCATAGAGAGCATATTTCGCTAGAAACTTCCTCACTCAACCAATTTTTTTATTTTTATTTTTTAAAACTAAAAAAATACCCTCTTAATTGTTGTTGTACAATTATGTATGGAACCAGTGAAAACTGGAACTGGAACCGGTAAAACCGACTGATTCCATACAAAACCAATCATTTTCGGTTTGAGACATCGGTTTGACTCGGTGAGGTGCTGAAACCGGTCGGACCAACTAGTTGTTGATTTTCTGAGCAGCATCGAGAGCCCTTCTCTTCGGAGAATGGGACTACCTGGTCCAGGAGCACGGTGAAGACTCAACCCACTGTTGAGTGACCATTCTGTTGAATGGTAGATATCTAGTCTGGGACCATGATATAAACCCAGATCTGCCCTGGGTAGACTCAACCTTGTGTTGAGTAGACTTCTGGTCCGGGACCATGATGTAGACCAGTCTGGGACTGGTAGACTCAGCTTAGTTCTGAGTAGCCATTCTCTGGGAGAATGAAGACACTGTAAGCCCTAGACTGTGTCTAGGCATGTGTGTGGCACTTTGACCCTTGATCTATGGGCTTGGTGTGCTTCTCCAAGGATTAGCTACCCTTGGTTAAGTTATCCTAGTACCAGATCTAGGTGTCACACAGTGTGTGAGATAAAAGCATTAATAACTCTCTTGGTTTATGATGATGTACTTTTGAAATAAAAAAGTACCACAGGTAATGACCACAGGGGCACTTGGTAAAAGGCCAAAGTCAAAAGTCAAAGAAAAAAAATAAAAGTACATTTTTGGTAAAAGTGAAAGTGAAATCAGGAAAAGAATAAAAATATTATTATTTTTATCTTTCCTAATCTTGTCCACCTAAAAGGACCATACGTGGAAAACAAAATTAAAGAAGGACTTCTTACCAAAGTCAAAGGAAAAAATAAAAGTACATTTTTTGGTAAAAGTGAAAGTGAAATTAGGAAAAGAATAAAAATATTATTATTTTTATTTTTCCTAATTAAAGGACTTCTTATAAAAGTCAAAGGAAAAAATAAAAGTACCTTCTTGGTAAAATTGAAAGTGAAATTAGGAAAAGAATAAAAATATTATTATTTTTATTTTTCCTAATCTTGTCCACTTACAGGTGAACAAAGGCTATAAAAGAAGATCAAGCCTTCTCATTTGTTACACACACTTTTGCTCTCACAGGTGAAGAAGACTATCTTATGTTCAAACCCTCAGCTAGGGTTTTATCAGCAAAGTCCATCTTCAGCATTTTTGCACAGCTATCTTCAACATTCCATTTTTCGGGCAGTTTTCAGCAGTCTGATATTTTCAAGCAGTTTTCAGCAGTCTGATATTTTTGGGCAGTTTTCAGACACTGATATTTTTGGGCAATTTTCAGCAGGCTGATATTTTTAACCAGTTTTCAGCAGGATGATATTTTTGGGCAGTTTTCAGCAGTCTAATACTTTTGGGCAGTTTTTAGACAGTCTGATATTTTCTGGCAATTTTCAGAAGTCTGATATTTTCAACCAGTTTTCAACAATATGATGTTTTCGGGTAGGAGAGAGAAAATCTTAGTTTTTCTGAGAAAGCCCTAAATTGGTAATTTTCTGTAATTCTAGAAATTGTGGGTAAAATTATCAATCTGATTTTTACTGATGAATTTTATAGTTACCGTGGTCAAAATCCAGATCTGGATTTGAGGAACTTTTTGAAGAATTTCTTAAGCCATCTCATTTACGAGATGAGCTATTAATGCTTTTGGGGTTTTTGTCCTTTGAAGGTTTCCCCAGTGAAAAATATTGTGTCCATGTGTGCTGATGTGATGAATGTGTTTTTACTGCACTGCTGAGCTATTTATGTTTATTTGCAAATTTTTAAAGCTTATGCTAATGTTGAAAATTCAACATGGTATCAGAGCTTAGCATGTGAAAACACAGTAAGGAGATACTGCTGTTGTTTCTCACTAGATCTTGGAATAAGATTTGCAGATCTAACATTTGGATAAGTGACAGAGATGGTACCATTGGTTTCAAACCGGAAGAGAAGCTCTCTGGTTCAGCAAACTTCAATTCCTGGAAGGCTAGGTTGACAGCCATTCTTGATGAGAATGACTTGGATGACATTGTTCTTAATGTCACAGAAGAGCCAACTACAAATGCTGGTAGGCTTGCCTACAAGAGGAAGCAAGCTAAATCTAGAAGAGTTATTTATGATTCTATCAAAGAAAAATTAATGCCTAACATCACATCCTTGAAGACTGCTAAAGAATGCTAGGATACATTGGTAAACCTCTATGAAAAGAAGGCTCCCAGTCAAAAGAGAGTCTTGAAAAAGAGGTTACGAACTTTGAAGCTGAACAAAGATGAAAGTGTTGGTTCCTTCTTCACCAAGATCAAACAGGTAAGAGATCAACTCCTTGCTATTGGTGTTAATGTTGATGATGATGATCTTGTACAAATAGTGGTTGATGGTCTCCCAAGCTCTTGGGAAATCTTCATGGCATCCGTCTGTGGATGAGAAAATCAGTCAACCTTTGAAAGGCTTTGGCATGATTGATACAAGAAGAAGCAAGGAACACTGACAAGGTAATCAAGCAGGATAACCTTGCACTTGCAGCAAAGACCAAGAAATTCAAGAAGCCTTTCCCTCAACAGAAGAAGGGTAAGAACCCTCAAGGTAAGTTTTCTGACATGTCCAAGATGGAATGATATACTTGTCACAAGTTTGGACATTATGCTAGAGACTGCATACAGAACAAGAAGAAACGCAAGAGAAGGTTTCAAGCATCTACTGTAAAAGCAGAGGAAGAAGAAGATGAAGAACCAAAGAAGAAGAAGAAAACCAAGGCTAATAAAACTGATGAGCCTAGAAGAGAGTACTATTTGATTTCTGCTCTAACTGGTTCTTTCTCACCTTGCTCCACTTCTTGGTTGGTGGACAGTGGTGCCTCCAGGCACATGACAGGTAACCGTGGTACCGTTACTAGTTACAGAAAGAAGTTCACCACTCAGGTAGAACTTGGAGATGACTCCACTTACAAGATTGAAAGAGTTGGCCCAACTTCACTTCAATTTGACTCAGGTACGGTTCTTCATTATGATGATATTCTTTATGTTCCTAGGTTAAAGAAGAATCTTTTATCTGTTGCTGGTTTAGAAGACAAGGGCCACAGAGTCCTCTTTATGGACAAAAAGGTCTTTTTATTGGCAAAAGACACAGATCTAGACTCAACAGTTTAGATTGGGGCTCGAGACGGAGACCTCTATAAGGCCTCCAAAGTTTCCACTCATGCTTTGGTACATCACACAGTTGATCCTTGTGAACTTTGGCATAGAAGGTTTGGACACCTTCACTACACAGCTCTCCCAGGATTGCAGAAGATGGTCACAGGTATGCTAGAAGTTTATCCAAAGCATGAAGGAATTTGCAAAGGATGTGCTCTAGGTAAGAACACTAAGAAATCCTTTTCCAGAAGCAAGAGTAGATCTAAAGCCATTTTGGATTTGATTCATTCTGATATTTGTGGGCCCATGTCTTCACCCTCCTTTAGTGGGTGTTTATATTATGTCTTGTTTATTGATGACTACTCTCGGAAGTCTTGGATTTACTTCCTCAAGGCCAAGAGTGAAACCTTTGACAAGTTCAAAGAGTTCAAGACACTAATTGAAAATTAGACTGGGAGGCACATCCGTATCTTGAGATTAGATAAGGGAGGTGAGTATGAATCTAATGAGTTTGATGATTTTTGTCGAGAAGCAGGAATCAAGAAAGAGCTGACAGTGCCTTACAACCCCCAGCAGAATGGGGTTGCAAAAAGGAAGAATAGAACGATCTGTGAGGCTGTTAAAGTCATGATCACTAATCTAGATCTTCCTTTTTCTTTATGGGCTGAAGCTACCGGAACTGCAGTGTACATCCAAAACAGAAGCCCTTATGCTATCTTGGGTGAGAAGACTCCAGAAGAAGTCTTCACCAAGAAGAAACCTGCAGTTGATCACATGAGGATATTTGGCACTCTTGTGTATGTTCATATGCCAAAAGAAAAGAGGGCCAAGCTAGAGTCTTCCGGTAAGAAAGGCTTATTTGTTGGGTACAGTGATTGCTCGAAGGCTTATCGAGTATATACCTCTGGATAGAGGTACATTGAGGTCAGCAGAGATGTGATCTTCCATGAGGAAGTGGTGTTTCATAAAATACTAGAGATTTCTCCGAAAGATGCAGTTGCTCCACTTGAGTTTCTAGATTCAGAAATTCAGAGGGAGGAAGAGTTTGATGATCAAACTCCAGATGTTCTTGAGAACGTTGAAAGTCCACTAGAAGAACTACTTGAAGTTCCTTCTTCCAAAAGGAGACCTGCTTGGTACTGAGAAATGGTACAAGAAGTCGAGAAGCATAAATCTCCTCCAGGGACTTTCAGAGAAAGCATGAGACCATAGAAGTACTCCGGTCTTATGAGTCAGCTTATTAGTTCGGAACCTTCATCGTACGAAGAAGCAACAAGTAAACAGGTATGGGTTGATGTCATGATTGAAGAGTATAAGTCAATCATGAAGAATGATGTTTGGAAAGTTGTTCCTAGACCTACAAGAAAGTCAGTAGTGACTTCCAGATGGCTTTATAAGATCAAGCATGTTGCAGATGGCAATGTGGAGAAGTATAAAGCTAGATTCGTAGCTCGTGGCTTCACTTAGAAAGAAGGCATTGACTATGACGAGACATTTGCACTTGTTGCCAAGTACACTACCATCAGAACCATCATCTCACTTGCTGCAGTATTTGGATGGAAGTTACATCAGATGGATGTAAAGACAACCTTTCTCAATGGTAAGATTGAGGAAGAAGTTTATATTGAACAACCTGAAGGCTTTGTTACTCATGGGAAGAAGACCCATGTATGTAAACTGAAGAAAGCCTTGTATGGACTAGAACAGGCTCCGGGTGTCCGATATGCAGGATGGATGGATTTGTCCATACATGTTCTCTAAAAGTATAGCTGATTCTAACTTGTACTTTAAAGTTGTTCATAATCATGTCTTGATACTTGTTCTATATGTAGATGACTTGTTTCTTACAGGTGGTGAACAGTTGATGCAATACTTCCTTGGCTTAGAAGTCTGGCAAAAGCCAGGTGAGATCTTCCTGACACAAGGAAATAATACAGTGGATATCTTGCAGAGATTTGGGATGCAGGACTGCAAGTCCATGAGCGTACCAATGACTACCAACTTGACAAAGTTGCGGGACTCGGCCTCTAGTTCACAAAATGTGGACTCTACTCTATACAGACAGCTCATTGGTTCCCTGATGTATCTCGTGCATACGAGACCAGACATCTGCTACACAGTGAATGCACTGAGTCAATTGATGTCAGATCCGAAGCACATACACTTGGTAGCCGCCAAACATGTACTCAGATATGTGCGAGGAACTATCACTTATGGGCTCAGGTATACTTTCAGTAGTGGAGTATTGTTATCTGGATATTCAGATTCAGATTGGGCTGGCAGTGCAGTCGACCGAAAAGTACCTCTGGTTATTGCTTCAGTATGGGATCAACAATGATCTCTTGGTCCAGCAGGAAGCAGGGTTCCATAGCTCAGAGTACAGCTGAGGTAGAGTATATTGCTGCAAGCGATGCCTGCAAGGAAGTAGTTTGGCTCAGAAAGTTGTTATCTGGTCTATTTGAGGGAAAGCTTGACTCAACGACCATCCATTGCGATAATTATAGTTGCATAAAACTTTCAGAGAATCCAGTGTTTCATGACAGATCGAAACACATTGAAATGAGGTATCATTTCATCAGAGACCTGTTGCAGAGAGGTGCTCTGAAGTTGCAGTACATTCGTACAGATTAATAGATTGCAGATATCTTGACCAAGCCTCTGACAGCATCAAAGTTCGTGTACTTTCGTGACAACCTTGGTAGGGCAGAGAGGGGGTGTTGATTTTTTGAGCAGCATCGAGAGCCCTTCTCTTTGGAGAATGGGATCACTTGGTCCGAGACCACGGTGAAGAATCAACCCAGTGTTGAGTTACCATTCTGTTGAATGGTAGATATCTGGTCTGGGACCATGATATAAACCCAGATCTGCCCTGGGTAGACCTAACCTTGTGTTGAGTAGACATTTGGTCCGGGACCACAATGTAGACTAGTCTGGGACTGGTAGACTCAGCTTAGTTCTGAGTAGCCATTCTCTGGGAGAATGAAGACACTATAAGCCCTAGACTGGGTCTGGGCATGTGTGTGGCACTTTGACCCTTGACCTATGGGCTTGTTGTGCTTCTCCAAGGATTAGCTACCCTTGGTTAAGTTACCCTAGTACCAGATCTAGGTGTCACAGTGTGTGAGATAAAAGCAATTAATAACTCTCTTGGTTTATGATGATGTACTTTTGAAATAAAAAAGTACCACAGGGGCACTTGGTAAAAGGCCAAAGTCAAAAGTCAAAGAAAAAAAATTAAAAGTACATTTTTGGTAAAAGTGAAAGTGAAATTAGGAAAAGAATAAAAATATTATTATTTTTATCTTTCCTAATCTTGTCCACCTAAAAGAACCACAGGTGGAAAACAAAATTAAAGGATTTCTTGTAAAAGTCAAAGGAAAAAATAAAAGTACATTTTTGGTAAAAGTGAAAGTGAAATTAGGAAAAGAATAAAAATATTATTATTTTTATTTTTCCTAATCTTGTCCACTTACAGGTGAACAAAGGCTTTAAAAGAAGATCAAGCCTTCTCATTTGTTACACACACTTTTGCTCTCACAGGTGAAGAAGACCATCTTATGTTCAAACCCTTAGCTAGGGTTTTATCAGCAAAGTCCATCTTCAACATTTTTGCACAGCTATCTTCAGCATTCCATTTTTTGGGCAGTTTTCAGCAGTCTGATATTTTCGGGTAGTTTTCAGCAGTCTGATATTTTCTCGCAGTTTTCTGCAGTCTGATATTTTTGGGCAGTTTTCAGACACTGATATTTTTGGGCAGTTTTTAGTAGGTTGATATTTTTGGGCAGTTTTCAACAGTCTAATATTTTTGGGTAGTTTTTAGACAGACTGATATTTTCGGGCAGTTTTCAGCAGTCTGATATTTTCAGGCAGTTTTCAACAGTTTGATATTTTTGGGCAGGAGAGAGAAAATCTCAGTTTTTTTGAGAAAGCCCTAAATTGGTAATTTTCTGTAATTTTGGAAATTGTGGGTAAAATTATCAGTCTAATTTTTACTGATGAATTTTACAGTTACTGTGGTCAAAATCCAGATTTGGATTTGAGGAACTTTTTGAAGAATTTCTTAAGCCATCTCATTTACGAGATGAGCTATTAATGCTTTTGGGGTTTTTGTCCTTTGAAGGTTTCCCCAGTGAAAAATATTGTGTCCATGTGTGCTGATGTGATGAATGTGTTTTTACTGCACTGTTGATCTATTTATGTTTATCTGCAAATTTTTAAAGTTTATGCTAATGCTGAAAATTCAACACCGGTTTTACTGGTTCTGGTCCGGTTTTTGTAACATTGATTTTCCCAAATCGTTCTCTTCTAGAATGAGAAGCACTCTATACTTCCATGCTCGGAAGTTATCAACCCCTTCAAGCTTCTCATTAAGCTTGGTATTGTTTGTCATTTTGTCCAAACTTGACAGGAATAAGAATCTTTAGAAGTGAAATTTGGACTTACCAATTAATGTGCTATGCCAAGGTGATCTCCACAAGCCAAAATCAGCTCCAGTGGTAACTTGAAAATCTGCTTGATGTCCAATATAGGTTTTATGAGAAAACCTTAATTTTCAACTTTTGAATTTGAAAATTTTAATCCAAGGAGAATATGTGCCCTCCTAAGGCAAGTTGAGCAAACCTTATTTTCTTCTAGATTTGTGGACAGAACATGACAAAACTGGAAGCCCTAGTTATCCTGATCCAATAGTAACTAGGTCAAAAATGAAAATTCTTGGATCTGAATTTTTCTTCCATAGGAAAATGTGCCCTCCTAGGGCGAGTTCAATGATGCGAAGATCGAGCTTGATCTGTGGTTGGAAATGATTAAAACTGGAAACCCTAGTTTCCAACTTCCGACAGTTGCAGCTGTTGCAATGACTTCTTTCAGCACGACTCTTATATCATGTTGAAATTTCTACTTATGCAGTTATGTTAGTCAATCTTTAATTCAATTTACTTCATATCAAATTAATTGCATGCACAAGGATCACTGAAAGAAAGACATTCAGAGCATACACAAAGAATATAAAGATTTATCCTGGGAAACCCTCTTGGGGAAGAAAACCCAACAGAACTTCTTCAGTATAGATTCGTCAACAAAGTACAATGTCAATACAGTGAAGAGCTAAAGCTCTCTCATAGAAGAAACCACAAATACAAAGATAAGATAAGATAACTTCAAGATAAGTCTTCCTCCAACTGCTCTCTCTCTTGCGCACTTGTCTTACTGGCTTGAGAAAACTTGTGTTTTGTATTTCTAAATGAGGAGAGCGCCCCCTCTATTTATACTCTTTTATGATTGACTTTTTCACTATAGGGTCAACTTCACTGGGGCAGTTTTACCTCGTGACTGGGGTAGTTTTACCCAATGATTTCTATGGGGCCAACTTGTCCATTTTCACTTGATTTCTTGAGAGTATGTTTTAGTATTATTCTTTTAGGGTTATTACATGCTCAAATGCAATAAAAATATCTTCTGAAGCTACATAAAACATCAACAATTAACAAATTTGAATTGTAGATTAGTCTCCTATGGAGAGTGGAGGACAAAGAAATCCCTCTCCTTTGCTAGCCATTGAAAACAAAGGATCTCCTACTCCAACCTATGAGGGGTTCGTGTAGAATTCAAGAGACAAAGTAATCTATCCTAAAGAAGAAATCATGACATGGTAACTAAACATGCTTAGTGAATGGAATTCCAATAAATTGAAAGAGGTTGCAGCAATTTAAAACAATGCACTCCTAAAAAAAAGAGTTGCAACAACCATTTCCTAGTTTACTAAGTACAAAGAAAGATTATCGAAATTTACCTAGACCCTTGTGAAGTTCCTCATTCCACCAAGAGCAGAACAAAGAACCAATGCACCAATAAGAAGACCCTTAAGACATAAGAACGACTGCTTCAACAAAGTATATTTTCATTCCAAAATTTTCGACATCTACAAATGAGTTCAAGCCTCTCTTTAATAGCCTGAGAGGGCGAAATGACCATGAACTGGTCAAAAAGGATGTTACAAGTTTCTGATGATCTCAAGAATAGGATGTGCTAGGTCAATGGTCTAAATCACTCCTTTACATCAAGTAACAATGCCAACAAGCCAAGTTGTTGAGCCTTTAGTGGAGCAAATTTCTTCTTGACTTGTAAATAATGGTAAAAAATGCTAATACCATGGGTCTTCTCCAAAACCACAAGCAAAAACCATGGGAGGAACTAAAACCACATGCCAATACCATATGGGTTGGCTTCCTTAATCCAAGCATTGGTCAAAATAGCCACACATGTGCACGTTGTTGAGCCACACGATCCATGTCAAGAGAGAGTCAATCCAAGTGAAAGAGGAGAAATGGATGGCCAAGATCTAATCTAAGAGGAGAAATGATCTTTATCTATGACACAAATACTCAATGTGTTAGAGTCACACTCCTGGCTTTGATCTATGACGTTTTCATTTCCTTCAGCTAACAACTTAGCTAAGCCTTGTCCTTTGATGATTTTAATGGGTTTTTATTTCTAAACCATATTCTTGGATCTTTGATACCATTTTCCTCTCACTCTTAAGCCATCATGTTGGGAGAGGACATCCTTTATTAGATATTGTTGGTTTTAACTTAGATATTTGTAGTGGGTTGAGTTTATGCTCCTTAGTGTTTAGCATTTAAAAATTAATGAACCAAGGAGGGGTTTGAATCCCTTAGGAATCTCTTGAAATTGGATGAATCCAAGTACCTGTAAGATTCATAAGTTCGATTAGAAAAATGAATTAGAACTACTAAACCCTATTTCTAGTTCCTTGAAGGAAACATTTATTGGGAAATGGAGTTATTAGCAAATCTGAATGGTAGATGAGTAGTCTCCAAGGGAGAGTGGAGGTCAAAGCAATACCTCTCCTTTGCTAGCCGAGGAAAACATAGGATATCTTACTCCAACCTATAAGGGGTACCTGTAAAATTCAATAGGCAAAGCAATCTATCCCTAAACAAGAAACCACAACAAGATAAGTAAATGTGCTTAGTGAATGAAATTCCAATAAATGAAAAGATGTTGTAGCAATCTAATCACTTAAAACAATATCCATTCATTGAAAACAAGGTTGCAGCAATCATTTCCTTGTTTACTAAGCACAAGCAAGATTACCAAAATTTACCTAAACCTTTGTGAAGATCCTTTTTCCACCAAAAGAACTAAGAACCAATGCGCCAATAAGAAGAGCCTGAAGACATAAGAATGAATACTTCAACAAAGTATAGTTTCATTTCAGTATTATCAACTTCTACAAATGAGCTTAAGCCTCCCTTTTATAGCCTAAGAGGGTGAATTCTCATAAAGTGGTCAAAAACTTTGTTACAAGTGAGTAGTTATCTCAAGAATAGGATGTGCTAGTTCAATGGTCTAGATCACTCCTTTACATCATTTAATAATGCCAACAAGCCAAGTCATTGAGCCTTTAGTGGAGCAAATTTCTTCCTGACTTGTATATAATGGTAAAAAAATACTAATACAATGGGTCTTCTCCAAAACCACAAGCAAAACCTTGGGAGGAGCTAAAACCACATGCCAATACGATTTGTTACCTTCACGTTGGTCAAATTAGCCACACATGTGCAAGTTGTTGAGCCATACAATCCATGCCAAGAGAGGGTCGATCCAAGTGATAGAGGAGAAATGGATGGCCAAGATCTAATTCAAATGTGAGATAAGTGCTAGAAGATCCTGAGGTGCCTCAACATATGTGCCCATGTGCCATGTCACCAAGAATGCCTCCACATCTGTGCCATTATGCCTCCTAGGAAAATCGACCTGTTGTCACTCAAAGTGTAGCTACCACCAAAGGTATCCTATCCGGGATGGTAGAGTTAGGGTAGCTAACCAAGTGACACCCGCCCACTAGTGTAGAAGGGTAGTTGTTACACTAGACGAGCACTTGTCACTTTAGATCAAGCTAGGAGCAAGATCAAGGGGGACACTCTTACTAGCCTGTGAGGGCTAGCGAACCAACTCAAGACACTCTAAAGGTTAAGAGTGTGAAGCAAGAGTTAGATCTTGGATGGATGGATCTAGATCTAGGAAGATGATGTGGTTTAGAGGAATTAAGGACTGATTGAGGAGGCTTAGATGATAATGAAATACTCAACCAAAGGTGAAATGTACCACAGTGAGTTTATGCGAATAGATCTAGATAGTTCCAATGCCAAGGAAAAATACCCAAATGAGATCCACCTAGGGTTTAGGAAAATAATTGGTATATGGACCCAAGTGAGGAACTTAAGGAATAAAATGACACTAGAATGGTTGCTTGATGATAGATTTGACAATTTGATGGGGTTCAAGCGATACCCCACTGATAGATCTGGTAAAATGACTAAAAACCCAAGGAGATCGATTTTCCTAGAGATGACCAATGATAGATCTATGGGTAAATGGAGTTGGTTTTAGCTCAAACTTGCTCTCTAGGGTTTATTAGTTATTTTAGGCTTGGGTTTTAAGTTTTAACTCCAAAAGATCACCCGATATATCAAATCTACAAAACTAGGGTTTACACTTTGGGGGTTTTAATGGTGATAGATGGAATAGACCCCGAAAATGAAAATATAGAATGAAACATACCTAGAAATACTTGCGGCCATTAAGTGTGATGATGATCTTCCCAATCCAGATCAATTGCAAGTGGGCTCTATGCTTCCTAAGTGAAATCACTATGTTATGAAGTAAAAATTCATAGAGAAAGAGATGCTCCCTGAACCGAACACCCAAGAGCCGAGCAAATGGTGAATTGCCCCACAGATGCGCCCTCTCTCTCCTAGCGTGCCTCCTTTCCTACAGATGAAATGGGTAAAGGAAAGAATGCACGATATCTCCCGAAACAAGCTCAGTATAGAAGAGCAACAATGTCAATCATCAGATCATCAACTCATTCACAAGATACACAGAGAGTAATCCCAGACAAATATTCTATTGAATATTCCGGTGTTAGAGCTCATGAAATACAATGGGGGGGTCACCTCTCTTAAATAGTTTGAGAGAGGTGTAAACCCTAACTCACTTTTTCATCCAATGGTTGAGATTAAAACATCATCAACGATGGAGATAATCAATACATAGGTCAATACATGGATCAAGTGACTAAGTCAAAAGAGGGGGCGCACTTTGCTCAATGACACCTCTCTAAAGTGAAAGTCACATTATAACATAAGATGTGACATGACAATACATAGGAGGGGGTCATTAGGGGCTTAATTCACCCTAGGCCCCTTTACAACTTCATAATACATGATATAACAATGAAATACATCAATAGCGAAGTTGAGGGGGCGCCCCTTGGGGGTTTTCCTCACTGGCTCAACCAAGATAAAATAATCCAGACATCTGTTGATTGAAAAATGTTGGAGGACTGTTTGGTATGCTGAGACATATCAACTGCCAAAATTCCCAATTGGCCAAATTGATTTTTTCAATGAAATTCCTAGTTCATTTTTTGTTCATACAACCTCTGGAAACTGATAAAATCACCATAACTCTGTCCAGGATGAGAATTAGGGCAAACTGACTGCTCTGGATGATCTGGAGACACAGAAGAATGGTATAAGTGACTATTCATACCCCCTGCAACACTGCACTGCTCTAGGAGAACCAAACATACTGCCATTTGTAATAAAATTTGATCATTTGGCCAATTATAAAGTGATAATAATCACTTTTCAGGAGAACCAAGGCCAAACTCTCAAAATTGAAACTGCAGTATTGGTCCTGGGCATGTCTGGAACAAATATGACCATCTTGTTTTTTGAGTCACTGCCTTGGGAACTGTGCTTGACTTGGTCAAATTGGGTTGACCAGGTCAAACTACCCAAACTGAAGGTGAGAAGCTGTATCCATACGATCCTGCAAGCATCCAGGGTAAGAAATGCTCCAATGGTGTATATCAAAACGAAGCTTAAGTCAAGTTATTTATAATCATTGTGGCAATAATAATAATAATAAGAAGAAGATATACTTGTGCTTTTGAGCAATATTGGAACTTCATAGAAATCTGCTTGTTCATGCCATACTTACAAAGCGTAAACAATGTGTTGTTGTTGGGTGAGGATGGAAAACAAAGGCTAAGGCAAAGGGTAATGACTTTTGACTGACTTTGACTCTGTGATCTCTCCGAATGATGACAAATACACAACCACAATGACATATGCATGGCATATAAACAATAGGGAATGGTGGTGTCTCACAAGTGGATGAGTTGGTCTAAAAAGAGTCCATTCAACTTTAACAATCATGTCTACGACTCACATCGACGCTACGAATCAAGCTCTGTAAGGATCTTTTCTAGGACCCTTGCATTGAGTACACAAGAAACTGTAGTGAAGAGATCCTAGGGGGCACTTAGAATTAGTTGCCCCTTACTCCATCTCACATCAAAATCCGCGGGCTCCGTGAGGAATTAATCATTACATTTTGGATAAGATGGCCAACAATCTTTAGATTTTGCGTTTGTTTATCCACTGCTTTATTTAGGCCTTTCATAATTTCATTTCATAGCCCTCTTTGAGTTGTGTCAAAAGACAGTTTGCAATTTTATTTATGGGCTTGCATTTCATAGTATATAGCATATAACACATAATGCATGTAATGATGGTAGACATATTGCTTCGAGTTTTAGCTGACAACTCTTCGGGCAACTAGCAGGAATATCCATAGTGAGGACCAAACATCGGGGGCTTCCGACTAGAGAGGTCAAGGCTTCAAAACCCAATTCCCCTAAGCTTAGGAACCAACACCAGCGGGTTCTCTTGGCCCAGAAGGATCAAGGCGTTGACAAGTTTTGTTGCAAAACTCACAGCCGAGACACAGAACAACATGGGATCCATCATGCATAGAGGTCAAAGTGGGGAAAATATCTTCAATCCCATGTGTCTCAATCAGTGTAAGTCATGGGATAAGATCAATGGATGATGCTGAATGGGTGGGGACAAGTGATACATGGAACCAACCTAGCACTAAGGTTTACTATTTGTACGAGCATGGCATGAGCAACAATTTTCACATTAAGTTCCTTGATTAGTTATAACACAAGTTTAAGCATTAGTATATATAAGCATGGGTCACCATAATCATCCTAACATGACAAGCATAGGTGTTTGACATACATCATAGAGAAAAATCAAACCAAAGAGGCATATACCTGATCTCACCATATATATAACTGTCTCCAACTGATAAAGCACCTTTGCAACTGTGTGTACCACATTTGATTTGCAACTTTGCTCAAATGAACTAGGTCATCACTAAAATTATCTCAATGGACCAATGAATCTCAGTCTTGGCAAGGAAAATCCGCTGAACAAGGGTCTGAAATGGATGAAGCTGTAAGGATGCATGCTAATACTCCATGTGAAAAATAGCCTGGAATAGAATAAGAGACAAGTCTGTATGCTGCATCATGGTAGCCCAGCTACATAATGTATATGTGATAACACTACCTTGTTGAGGATGATGATGATCTCAGACAAGACATGACAGGTTGATGGCAACAAAAGAGCGAGTGCATTGATGGGCAGAATAACCAGCAGTGTTGATGAACATAGGTTGATGAGCAGTAGATTGATGACAATTAGAGATTGGCATCAAGCTTGCAAGAAGAATCTTGCACTTGGGGATTGAACTCCTCAAACCCTTGTTTGTTGGAGCTCAAAAAACCAGGCTAGGTCCTGTTATGAGAGTTGTTGCCCTTTTCATCAGTTGGTGCTGATTGTAATCGAGAAGATTGTAGTCTTCCATGTACACTAAATAAAGATCAAAATTACATATATTCTTGTTTGTTTTGATGTGATGTTGTGCTTATGACTCATGATGAATTTGATTATGCAATTGATGACATAATGGTTGATATATTTTGATTGATCAAAAGAAGGTAAAAAATTTATAATTTCTCTCACATTGATTCACCCCCCCCTCTCAGTGTGGCCATTGTGGCAATTGTGTCTAAGCACTTGATTAGATTAGCACAAGTATATGATTGATTTGGCACAGGTACACAAGCAACTTGGTACAAGTTGGTTCAATTAAGGAAGATTGGCACATGTTGCCTTATGTGTAGTTGGTCTGACTCAGACTGGTTGAGTTGTATGAGCAGTTGGTTTGACTCAGGTGGACTGAGTTTGGTGTGTAGTTGGTTAGACTTAGATTGACCGAGTCGGTTGATGTGAGCTTTATTTATGGTAATGGAAGACTTCAATCTTCTCGATTACATTCAGTACCAACTGATAAAAAGAGCACCAACTCTCATAACAGGACCCAACTTGGTTTTCTTAGCTCCAACTAAGAAAGGGTTGATGAGTCCAATCCTCAAGTGCAGGATCCTACTTGTAAGCAATCATATACCTCTGCTGCTTAATCAATCTCTGCTTGTCTATTTGCTCATCAACATTGTTGGTCAATCTTTGCTCATCACTCTTTGCTTATCAATTTGTTCATTAATACTGCTTGTCAAAAGTCTGCTCATAGTCCTCATGCCAAGTCATCAAGGAATTTGTTCATCTAGGTTTGCTCATGTCTTTATCACCACCATCATCAAGAGTATCAGCAAGTATGCATTATCATCATCATCAAGGTATTTCAAACATCAAGGTTTGAACAAATCATCAAGGTATTGAGATCACCATCAAGGTTTGCAACATCATCATAGGGTATGCATCATTGTGTACAGGGCACCATCATCATATCATCATCCTCATACAGAAGTGTCAACATCATCATGGCATACTTCATCATCATGAGTATATCTTCATCATATCACGTGTCAACAGGTATGCCGCATCATCAAGAGTATCGGCATCATCATCAAGTGTCAACATGTATGCGTAACAGTTGAGGAGTCCAATCCTCAAGTGCAAGATTCTACTTGCAAGCAATCATATACCTCTGCTGTTTAATCAACCTCTGCTTGTCTATCTGCTCATCACTCTTTGCTTGTCAATATGTTCATCAATACTATTGGTCAAAAGTCTGCTCATAATCTTCATGCCAAGTCATCAAGGAATTTTTTCATCTAGGTCTGCTCATGTCTTTTTCACCATCATCATCAAGAGTATCAATAAGTATGCATCATCATCATCATCAAGGTCTGAACAAATCATCAAGGCATCAAGATCACCATCAAGGTCTGTAACATCATCATAGGGTATGCAATTGCATCATAGTGTACAAGGCACCATCATCATATCATCATCCTCATACAGTAGTGTCAACATCATCATGGCATACTTCATCATCATGAGTATATCTTCATCATATGATCGTGTACAGGTCTACATTATCATTATCATAGAGTATGCATCATATCAAGTGTCAACAGGTATGCCTCATCATCAGGAGTATCAACATCATCATCAAGTGTCAACAGGTATGCCTAATCGTTGAGGAGTCCAATCCTCAAGTGCAAGATTCTACTTGCAAGCGATCATATACCTCTTCTTCTTAATGAACCTCTGCTTGTCTATCTGCTCATCAACACTGCTGGTCAATCTCTTCTCATCACTCTTTGCTTGTTAATTTGTTCATCATTACTGCTGGTCAAAAGTCTGCTCATAGTCTTCATGCCAAGTCATCAAGGAATATGTTCATCTTGGTCTGCTCATGTCCTTATCACCATCATCATCAAGAGTGTTAGCAAGTATGCATCATCATCATCATCAAGGTCTGAACAAATCATCAAGGTATCAAAATCACCGTCAAGGTCTGTAACATCATCATAGTGTATGCATCATAGTGTACAAGGCACCATCATCATATCATCATCCTCATACAGTAGTGTCAACATCATCATGGCATACTTCATCATCATGAGTATATCTTCATCATGTTATCGTGTACAAGTATGCATTACCATTATCATAGAGTATGCATCATATCAAGTGTCAACAGGTATGCCTCATCATCAAGAGTATCAACATCATGATCAAGTGTCAACAGGTATTCCTAACTGTTGAGGAGTCCAATTCTCAGGTGCAAGATTCTACTTGCAAGCAATCATATATGGACTGTTTTGATGGTAAGAAAGACCCCAAGACAAGTCACAGATTGGACTATCGTAAACCAAAAAAATCAGGATTGTTTCTTCCTTGACTACTCCTTAATTTGCTGCCTCAGTTGACTGTAATTTCGCTGCCTCAGATGATTGTTGACCTACCCAAAATTCATAGCAGATCTCTTTCATCCAAAATTGCATACGCCAAAATGAGGATGTGACTGGTTATTTATACTAGTTTTCCATATTATTTTGTTGAGCAAACCTTGCACAATGTTTTATATATATTTTTATTTATTAAATCTTGACTGAGCTGATTTCAGGTTAAGGGAGATGATATGTAATATATATTATTTTATTTTTGATTTCAATATTTCATTGCCAAATCATTATAGCACATAGGGGTGTGTTCACAAGTCATCAAGGGTGAAGGTGCCATCCACTTCGTCAAATCCAAGGGTATGTCAATGAACTAAGGACAGTTAGTCAAGGGTATGCACATGACCTCGGGATCAAGGAATGTGTTCCTTAGGGCATCCAAGCAAGTGTCCAAGTGCTATCATGGCACCATATGTGTGTGGGTGCCATTATCTTCAATGGTCATCATGTTCTTCATCAATCTATTAAGTGCCATTTCCCCAATACCTCATGAAAACAAACAACATCTTCACCCCTCCTTTAAGGGTACAAGGACCATGAAACCACCATTTATAGGGGTGCCAAGTCTTTCTCATGCCCTAGGACCATCTCCAAGGGTTCTAAGACCCCATCAACCTACAAACGACCACATCATCTTTTTCAAGGTTTCAAGGACCATTAAACCATCAAGTGTGGGTCCAAGAACTTCTACAAAGAGATTCTTCACCATGACTACCACACAAGAAAACCTTCAAGGTTCATCATGCCATCAAGAATGTCCATATGTGTGGGTTCAATACCCAAGCCATCATACGCAAGGGTGTGTTTCATCATGCCATCTAACCTCATCAAGTGCAAGCAGTGGGCTCCAAGATCATACAAGAATTTTGCCAAGGGTATCAAGGTTATTGTCATCATAATGGTAGTAAGGATCATATACAAGGGTTCCATGATCCCAACAAAAACATGAATGACCACAGAATGGGTCATTGATGTTTCTTCAACCCATTCATGGCTTTTATCATCTACAAGGGCTTCAACATCATTAGCAGGGTCTTCAGCATTGTCAACAAGGTGGTGACTCCAAGATCCAACCTTGTGGGTACAAGGACCTTGTCAGGCTCCACAAGGTGCTTTTAGGCACAACCCATCTCTGTAAGGGCTCCAAGACACTGAATGTGAGGGCATTGAGATCATTCATACCTGTGGACTGCAAGGGGGACTTGGTGGCATCATTGACTACCTGTAGGGCCGCTGCAAGTCCCATGTTGGCATCAATGACAATTCAATCAACATTCTCCCCCTTTGTCATTGATGACAACAACTCATGCTCCCCCTGCGAGCATGCTCCCCTTTTGTCTTCATCTCTCCCCCTTTGGCATCAATGGCAAAGGGTGACCACATATCTGCATCTGAAGGTACTGATCACTGATCACTGCTGCCCCTGTCAATATGCATGATCCTAAGACTTGTTTGTATGCTTGGAGTAGCCATCATTTCTCCTTTGAGTTCATCCTCCAGCCTTATGAACTCAAGGTGTGCTAAGGTCTTTAAGAGACCTTAAGCTTGGCTTGCCATATGGCAGCCATTCTCCCTACATTGATCAATCTCTCCTATATGTAACTATTCGGTCTTCTTCATCCATACTTGCTTCTTGGCATTTGTCCTTTCATCATTTGTTCCTTCATGTTTATTGGCTTTCCTTGATTAGTTGTATGAGAAACTTCTCATGGATTGTTTCCTTGTACTCCAATAGTCTTGAGCGTTGTGCCTAAAGCCACTGCAACTATAACTGTAAATTTTTCTCAGAAGTCTCTACTCGCTCTGAGAAGTTAGGATGATCAAATTGATTACACTATTCACAAAACCAAGATGAAATATACTTCAAATCTATTTAGAACTTGTAAGACATGAGAATGCTTACTCTACCAGGCAATCACATAAGACACAGAATTTTACCCTAGAAACCCCAGTGGGGAAAACCAACAAACTGAGGGGATTTCTACTTTCTCAAGCCCAGAGCAAATAAATAAAGATAGAAGGAGTACAGAATGAGTTTAGATCCAAGTCGATGAACCTGAAGGGCTAAAGCCCTAGATATGCATGCAATTGCAACTGCTGCCCTTGGAAAATGCATCCCCAGCAGCACACCCTCACGCTGGATATCTCAACTCTGCTTTGTCAGTCACTGAACCCTGTTCTGTCTATCTATCTCTCTGAAGAATGTTCTCTCAGCTGTCTGCTCTGCTTTGATTGGATCTGAAAGTAGGAAAACGTTCTCCACCACTAAAAACGTGCCCCAGCTGTACAGTTGCGTCCTCACTCCTCAGAGGCACAACTCAACAAATTTGCTATCACTCTGACTCTAATTGATAACAGAAAGTCTGTCCTCGGTCATTGAGATGTTGCTCCCTCAACAGCTGTGCAACATCTCGCCCACGTTCCACACGTGTGACATGTTGTTTCTCATGTCCTCCGACTGCTCACGTTGCTGCTGCTATTGCTGCTCCTCAGACACTAAATCTTCTCAGTAACATTCTACTGATATTGTATAGGAGAAAGGACTCTTCAATCTCTGAAGATCTGTCCTCTCTACTTCATCAAGAATGCACTCCCAGCTATCCAAGCAGTATGTGCCCTTTCCTTGATATTTGTAGCTCTGCTCAATAATCCTATGAAGATGAACTCTCTCCCTCTTTGCTCAAGAGAATTAGTAAACTAAACACTTAGACTCCCTTTTTATAAGTCACTAAGAAATTAGGTCATCGAAACCCTAATTAGGGTTCCAAAACCCTAATTTCACTTTTATGCAACATTACTCTTTTGCATCTTTCCTCGTTAATATTTCAACACTCCCTCTTAATGAGGAAAGTATTCTGAACAAATCCCATTTTCACCCTGAAATATTCAAACTTACTCTTCTCTAACGACTTTATGCGAATGTCTGCAACCTGTTCATATGTGGGCAAATATTGAAGCTTAACGGCACCCTTTTGAACATGATCTCGAATGAAATGGTGTCTATTCTCAATATGTTTGGATCTATCATGAAATACTGGATTCTCTTTGAGTTTCATGCAACTCTAATTATCATAGTATATCACAATTGGCTCTAACTGAGAGTTAAATAAACTCACTAACATCTTGCGAAGCCAAATAGCCTCGCAGCTAGCTAGATTGGTTGCCATGTATTTTGCCTCAACAGAGCTCAAAGCCACTGACTTTTGTTTCCTACTAAACCATGACACAACTGCCGAACCCAAGTTGAAACAACATCCTAGAGTGCTTTTCCTGTCCACAGCACTTCCCAGTCAGAATCTGTATGGCCAGTCAACTCTATTCCATCCCTCTTCTCATAGTTCAAACCATAGTCGATTGTACCTTTAAGGTACCTGCACACATGCTTTGCAGCCACCCAGTGTGCTCTCATGTGTTCCACCATATACTAACTCAAGGTGTTGACTGCATAACTCATATAAGGTCTAGTGTTAACTAAATACATCAGAGATCCTATCAACTGACGATACTTGGTTGGATCAACCAACTCTCTCTCAGAAGTCATCAACTTCTTCCAGTTGGTGGTCATAGGTGTGGTCATAGGTCTGCAGTCCTCCATATGAAATCTTTGCAAGATGTCAACAACATATTTCCCTTGCCCTAGGAAAGTATGCCCATCCTCTTGCCAAACCTCCATGCCCAAGAAATAGTGCATTTATCCGATGTCTTTCATTTCAAATTTTGAACAAGATCTTTCTTGCAGCTAACTATGAGTCTCTCAGCTCCTGTAATAAACAGGTCATCAACATATAGGACAAGATGAGAGTTTCCCCTTTGACTACTATGAAGTAGAGGTTGGGATCTGCCTCACTCTTTTGGAACCCCATTTGCTTTAAGTAGGCAACAAATCTAGCTTTATACTTTTCAATGCTGCCATCTGCAACATTTTTAATTTTATATAGCCATTTGGAAGTAACTACAGACTTACCTTCAGATCTTGGCACAATTTCCCAGACATCATTCTTCATGATGGAAGCATACTCTTCCACCATGGCATATCTCCAGACTTGCTCGCCTGCTGCTTGCTCGTAAGATGATGGCTTAGACTCACTGATACTACTCACCATAGCTACATAGCTACATAATTTCTCAGGTACCTTACTCTCTCTAGCAGCCTTCTTGGGAGTTCCCATCGACTGAGCTCCCTTCAAGATTTCTTGAAGCCTCTTGGGCTTCCCCTTTCCAGATGTAACTTCTGAAGGAGAGAAGGGCTCATCCTCATCCCAACTCACAGTTTGAGACTGTGTTTCAGAAGTAGTAGCTCTGGTGCTTTGAGACTAGCTCTGATGCTTTGAGACCCTGTCACACGTGAACCTGTAATCTAAGACCTTGAACCTGTTGTGCCACCACCTTGTGTCTCTTCCCCTGATCCAACCCCTGAACCTGAGGAACTAGTCACTTGAGAACCTGTCACTCCTAAAACCTGACTAGCAGTGCCCTGACTTGTATTTATGTGAAAAGGGGAAGCTTGCTTCTCTCCTTTGTCCAACTCACGAGATTTCCTGAAAGCCTTGTCTTTCTCAAATTTCACATCCCGCCTCACAACTGTCTGTTTTTTTGCAGGAATATATATGCGGTAGGCTTTAGAGATCTCGTCATACCCAACAAAGATACCCTTCTCTTCTGTAGGTTCCAATTTGGTCCTTTTTTCTGAAGGAATATGAGAGTAGGTAAGACACCCAAAAATCTTGAAGTGCCCTACTTCGGGCTTCTTTCCTAAGTAAGCCTCTTCAGGAGTCTTACTTCCCAAAACTTTATGAGGACTCCTTGTTTGAATATACACAGCCGTGTTACACGCCTCTGCCCAGAGAAAAAATGGCAAACCCTGATCATACAACATAGATCTTGCTGCACCAACTATTGCTCTATTCTTTTTCTCAGCCACCCCATTCTGCTGAGGTGTGTAGGGTACAATCAACTGTCCCTTGATTCCTTCTAGAACACAAAAGGCATCAATCTCTTTGGAGGTATATTCTCCCCCATTGTCAGATCTCAAAACTTTGATCCTTCTCCCTATTTGGTTTTCTGCCAAGGCTTTGAATTCTTTGAACTTTTGTAAGACTTCTTTTGATTCCTTGGTTTTCAAAAAATAGATCCAGGTTTTCCCGGAGAAATCATCAATGAAGGTTATGTAGTACTCATAACCTTTCAAAGATGTAGTAGACATTGGACCACACAGGTCTGAATGTATCAAATCAAGCGCTCCTGCTGATTGGCTGTCACTACTGGGAAAGGTAGTCTTTACATACTTACCAAGAGCACACCCTTTGTTGAAATACTAAGAGGGGGGTGAATCAGTATTTGTACAATTTAAAATTTTAATCAAAAGCAGGTTGCTGATCACCAATCACAGCACATCATCAATGTGTATAAAAATAAAGAGATGCACAGTACACAGTAGTTTTTAACGTGGAAACCCAAGTTTTGGGGGTAAAACCACGAAAGCCTTTCTAAAAATAGTTTTCCAGAAATAACTGGAAGGAGGGAACAACCCCCTTATTATATAGACTTCAATTTTCTAGCGTCAACTAGAAGTAGGCTACTACCCCTTGATTTATAGGCTACGACCTGAAGGAAGCTGCCACTCCCTAGTTTTCTGGTTTCAGCCGGAAGGAGGCTACGACCTCCTATCCTTGCCCCCGTCCTGCCACCCTGATAAGAAGAAGATTGTTGAACTTGTGGACCTGTCACATACCAAACTCTGCTGCTGATAACCTCTGCACTCTAATCACTGTCAAAACATCCCTGTAGTTATTACTGCCACATCATCTTTCTGCCCATGTCATCATTGTCATATTAACCATCAATACTGCTGGTCAAGCTGGTTATCAATACTGCTGGTTACTGTCAAGTCATCAAACATCAAGGTCTGAACATGTCATCATCAAGGTCTGATAATCATCAACTCATCTCATCATCATCATACAGTCTGCATTGTTTATGCATCATCAACATGAATACATCATAGTACATAGAAGAGTGTCATCACACCATGGCATACATGTACATCATAGAGTGCATAGTGTAGTATGCATCATCACATCATTGCATCATAGCATGTATAGGAGAGTGTGCATCATAGAGTGTTCATCACAGCATGGGAGAGCATCATATCATCGTCATCATAGAATGTAAGAGTTTATCATCACTTTATAGCATACATATCATTTCATGCTTCAACTTGTACATTAATACTTGGACACTTGATCACGTGTACACTTGTACATACCACTTTACTGTACATATTCTTACTGTATATACACTTGTCTGTACACTATATACACTTACATTCACTAAATATACTTACATGCTACTGTACACATACATTCTTCTAATCACATTTGTTTATATATCACTGTATATTCAGATACTTGTTCACACTCACTCCATACTGTATGCATCAATACATCACTTACAAACATACCGTCAACTGTGTAGTAGATTCAATCAGGATTGTGGATTGTTTTGTTAAACCCAGAAAATAGATGTCTCTGTGGAAGAAAATCGGACAGACTGCTGCTGTTTATACCCACCAATTTCACTCTCAGACCAGCGAGAATAATCTCTGTTCAAACTTCAAATCTCCGTGGAAACTTCTTATGATGTAACCCCATGAAATTATCCCGAGTCTAGCACTAGCGAGCTCCTTCAGTACTTTGTTGGATGATGTTTTAAGTTTTAACCCATGCAAGTCCAGCATTGGACTGCCTTCAAAAGGAACAAAGCTCAAATCCTCCCTTGCTGCTACACATGCAACCTTTCAAGAGCTTGGGATTGTCTTGCTGCAATAAGAGAAGAAGAACTCGCTCTTACTGCTAGGTAAGAGTTATCGTCACTCCATCAAACCAGCGAAGGTCTCAACCTCAGTCCAAACATTGAAAACCCTTACTTGGATCTACAAATTTACCAAAAAAAATTATACTCTGCTGCTGTAAATAAAAACGTGACTGCTCCTTACTGCTGTGAGTTTCCTCAACTGCTCCCTAGACCCGAAAAATATCAGTGAGTTAGTGGATTCGCTGATCATTTAGAATATGACATGTGTAAGTGTATCTATACACATTAAGGGAGCATTTAGGAGAAGTATAGGGCTGACTTCTTAAAGGTTTTTTTGTTTTAATTAAATTTGCCAACTTGTTTGAAGGGGTTTTCACAATAAAAAAGGTTTCTTTAAAAAATTTTCAACGTTGGAGGTTAGGGATCTATTATATTTAAAAATATTTTAACACTTAAACATTATTATCATTTTATTTGTAAATGTTATTTCCTTTGTCATAAGTTTAGGGTTTTATGTTTTAACATGTTTAAATATTACTACTTAATTAATATTTTAATTCTTTAAAGACCTTACCAATGTGTGTGCCCATATTTCAAAAACACTCTTTATCGTTGGAGGAATAAGGTGATTATTCTTTAATACTTTATCATTTGTTACAAGTTTTATTACAGTTTTATATGTTAGAGCATTTTTGTATAGTGTTGGGGTATACTAGTGTTTTAAGGGTAATGCGTAGGGTAAATTGTAGGTTTAAGGATCAAAGGTAAAGGGTTTTGGGGACTTTTAGTTAGGCCAACTAAGTTACCACATGCTTCATAGACATAACCATCAAGGTCTGGGGGTGCCTAGACTTCTTCTAGGGCACCATGACCTCTAACAGACGCAAATGACCATTGAAAGGGTCATTCGGACTCTTGCAACTTCTTCAACCCACCAATAACACATTCTAGGTTAATAGGGCATGGTTGTGGTGTTGGGGAACCAATGACACAACTGGGAAACCATCGAACCAACTTGGGGGTACTTAACCACTCTATAGGGTGTTCAGGGCTTTTGCCATTGTCCCAAGGGCTCCAAGGGCTTCAGACTTGGGCTTGGACAAAGTCAAAAGGTCTCCTTTGACACTGACACTTACTCAACCCTCAGACAGACTAACACACACCTGTTGGCATCAATGACAATTTAGTCAACAATCTCCCCCTTTGTCATTGATGACAACTCCAAAGCTCCCCCTTCAAATGAGCTTCTTTTGTCCACAAAACCCCCCCTTAGATCATGCTTCTTTTACTTATCTTGTTCAACTTTTTCTCCCCCTTTGGCATCAATGACAAAGGGTACTTCTGCCATGCCCCCCCTGTCATATTGTAGTGTTGTTGAAGATAGAGCAATTCAATTAGGAGATAATATGACTCCCAATTTTTCTCTGAGGTACTCAAAAGTCTCTCTTGGGAGAGGCCTAGTAAAATTGTCTGCAACCTGTTCTTTTGTCCCGATATATTCCAACTTGATATTCTTTTCTATGACCTGTTCTCGAAGAAAGTGAATTTGATTGGAATGTGCTTGGTCTTGGAATGCATAACTGGATTCTTGGAGATACTGATAGCACTCGTATTGTCACATAAAATTGGAATCGGCTTATTACATGTCACGTGTTTGTCTTGTAGGGTTTGCTTCATCCAAAGAATCCGAGTACAACAAGCTGCTGCTGCTATATATTTTGCTTCTACGGTTGATAAGGACACTGAAGACTGCTTTTTGCTTGACCAAGATACCAGACAACTGCCTAAAAAGAAAGTTGTTCCACTAGTGCTTTTTCTATCATTAACACATCCTGCCCAATCTGCGTTTGAATATGCTATCAATGTTAGATCATCCCCTTTTGGATACCAAAGTCCAAAATCCAAAGTTCCTTTGAGATACCTAAAGATCCTTTTAACTGCTATAATGTGAGTTTCCTTTGGGGCAGCTTGAAATCTTGCAACTTGTCCAATGGCTTGCATCACATCTGGTCTGGAGGCAGTTACATATAGTAGACTACCAATCATTGACCTATAGAGCCTTTGATCAACTTCCTTAGATTCATCGTCTTTGCTTAGCTTACAATCGGTGATCATAGGGGTACTCACCGGTTTATAGTCTTCCATCTGGAATTTCTTTAACATCTCCTTAATGTGTTTTGTTTGGGTAATAAAAATGCCTTCTGTTCTTTGAGATATCTGGAGTCCCAAGAAAAAGGTCAATTCACCGAGTAATGACATTTCAAACTCTCTTTGCATGTCCTTAGCAAATTGTTGACTCAGTGAATCATCATCACTTCCAAATATGATATCATCAACATAAACTTCAATGATGAGTATGCTGTCATTGTCTTGCTTGATGTACAAATTGCTATCTGCACTTCCCCTCTTAAGGTTTTGTTGTAGTAAGTACCTTTCCAATTTGGAGTACCAAGCTCTTAGCGCTTGCTTTAGTCTGTATAAGGCCCTTTTGAGCCTGCATACATAGTCCTCGTTTTCTGAAAGTTGAAATCCTTCTGGTTGTTCAATATAAACTTCTTCTTCCGATACCCCATTTAGAAAGGCTGATTTTACGTCCATCTGATACACTTTGATGTCTTTTGGAGCAAGCGTAGGCCAATATCATTCTGATAGCTTCCATTCTGGCAATTGGTGCATATGTTTCTTCAAAGTCTATTCCTTCGATCTGAGCATAACCCTTACAAAACAATCGAGCCTTGTTTCTGATCACCTGTCCATCTTCATTCATTTTGTTTCTGAAAACCCATTTTGTGCCAATTACATTCTTGTTACGTGGTCTTGGAACAAGTTCCCAAGTTCCATTCTTCTCGATTTGATCTAGTTCTTCTTCCATAGCTTTAAGCCATTATTCATCTGTACTGGCCTCTGCAAAAGTTCTAGGTTCAGTTGTAGACAAAAGAGAGAAGTGTACCTGCTCATTTCTTCCGGATTGTCTTCTTCTGGTTCCTATTCCGGCATCCTTATCACCAATAATCTGATTTGATGGATGATTCTTCTGGTACCAGTTCTTAGGTGTTAGTTGATCTTTTTGTTCTTCTTGTTCGATAGTTGGTTGATTCAGTTCTTCATCTTCCATGAGTTGCTCTTCATCCTCTTCTGGTTGTTCTTCCACTTTAATTTTCTTCACACTTTTTTTCTTGGAACCTTCCTCTTCTTCATCGTCTGATTCTTCTGAGTCTTCTCTGGATGATGTTAGTCTTCCTTCATCTATCTTCACGTGAATGCTTTCAATCACTTTGTCTAATCTCAGATTGTAGCATTTGTAAGCTTTCCTCTTGGATGAATATCCAACAAATATGCCCTCATCTACTCGAGAGTCAAATTTTCCAATCTAATCATCAATGAGTAGCATGAAGTATTTTTCTTCATTCAATCCTTTGCTTTTGGTTGGTCCACATAAGTCAATGTGAACGAGCTCCAAAGATTTTGTAGAAGAATGCTCTTTCGTCTTAAAATGCACTCTTGTTTGTTTTCCATGTTGACACTGTTCACATACAGAGTTAGCAGGTTTTGTGACTTCCGGCATATTTTGAACTGCTTGGTTTTTGTAGATTTTGACCAAATTGTCAAAATGTATATGCCCCATTCTTTTGTGCCAAAGCCAACTTTCATCTTCTTTTCCCAAGTGACATTTTTTGGACTCAATCTCATCTAACACGTATATGTTGTTTGGAGTCCTATTGGCTGTGGCTACTAACTTCCTTGATCCTTGCTTTCTTATTTTACATTCTTTTGAGTTGAAGATGAGTTCATGTCCTTGATCACACATCTGACTGACGCTTAGCAGATTATGTTTCATGTTATCTACAAGCAAGACATTTTCAACCAAGGAGTTTTTACTTCTGAGCTTTACTATGCCCTTTCCCAATACTTTTGCTGAATTGTTATTTCTAAATGATACAGATCCTTTATCCTTTTCAATATTGACGAAAGCATCTTTGTCACCTGTCATATGCTTGGAGCAATCGCTATCAACATACCATTTACTAGAGGCATGATTCTAAGCTTGAAGAGCAATACCACATTCGTAGTTGTTATTTTGTTTAATCCATACCTTGTTGGGCATGTCCTCATTTCTTACTGTTGGTATCCTCATTTTGCAATTTTTGGCTATATGTCCAAAGTTGTTACACTTGTAACATTCTATTTCTGATCTCAAGGGATCAAATTTGTTGTTGTATTGTGGTCGTCTAAGGCTTGCAAGGTTATTCCTTGTCTCAAAGTTTCTTCTTTGAAAACAGTTTACAGCTTTGTGTGCAAATCTTCCACGTGTAAAGCAATGCCCGTAAAAGAAGTATCCATACCTGGGAATATATGAAGGTGCTTTTCTAAGATCTGATCTTTCTGCTGGCACTTCTTTTGATACAGGTTGTTCTAGCTGACATTCGATCTCTTCTTCATTCTTGTAGTCCTTGACAACTTCTGCATACCTTCTTGGCTTCTTTTCGTTATCTGTCAACATTGAGCTTGAGGCTTCATTTGTATTCTGCTTGTATCCTATACCGGTCTTGTCAAAGAAAGACTTTTGATGATTGCTGATGATTTGTTCTAGAACCTTGGAGCTGTTTTCATAACCCTTTGCGATATCTTTCGTTTGCAGCTTATTCTTCAGAGATACTATCTCAGCCTCGCTATTCTCCTTTTCTCTTATATTTGTCATTAGTTGTTCAGTAAGAGAGTCTTCAACTCGTTTGGCTTCTTCTAGTTTGGTCTTCAAGTCAACAATGGTTTGTCCAAACCGTTGTGCCGCTTCCTTAAGCATTCTATTTTCCTTCCTGACTTTCTTCCACTCTTTCAAGGTGCTTACAAGTTCTGCCTCAAGATCTACTTCTCCTTCATCTTCAGATTCTTCTTTACTATTATGATCCTTATCTGAGCTTATTGCCATAAAGAGTACCTTGTCTGGTTCATCGTCATCATCAGAATCATTGTCACTGTTATTGTCGGAGTCACCACTGGATGAGCTATTGTCTCTTTTTGTGTAGAGACTTTTCTTCTTTGCAAACTTTCTTCTGTTCTTATTCTTGTAATTATTGTACTTCTTGTAGGATTTAAAACTGTCATCCTTTTCACCATCTGAGTTCTTTTCATATGGACATTTAGAAGCAAAATGAGCAATCTTTCCACATGAAAAACATTTAAGAGGTAGCTTACCTTTGTATTTTCTAGAGCCTCTCTTTAATTTCCGAACAAAGTTGGCTATTTCTTCATCATCAGATTCATCACTTGTCGGTTTGTCTTTTGTTGATTTGTTCTTCCCAGCTTGTTTGGAGGAGACCTTGAATGGTGCTTCCTTTCTTGACGTGTCTTCATCTTCAATTCTCATTTCGTAAGCTACTAGAGTCCCATGCAGTTGATCCACTGTCATAGTCTTTAGATTTGTTCTTTCTTCTAAGGCAGAGATCTTGGGGTTGAACCTTTTGGGAAGAGTTCTTAGAATCTTCCGAACAACTATAGTCTCCTCAACCTCTTCTCCCAAACCTTTGATGGTATTCACAAGCTGATCAACCTGAAGAATATACGCTGCTATGTCTTCATCTTCATTCATTCTTAGTTGTTCGAACTGTCCCCTGTAGGTCTGAAGTTTGGCTTCCTTGACTTTGCTGTCTCCTTCATATGTGGTTTGGAGTTTGTCCCACATTTCCTTTGCAGAGGGACAGGTCATAACTTTGTTGAATACAGATTCGTTTATAGCACTTAGAAGATGATTTCTGGCCTTAGAGTTGTTGTTGTATTGAACCAGCTCACCAGCATCAGTTGGCACGGTCTTTGGTACTTTGTACCCATTCTCGATACTCTGCCATATTTCGATTCCTTGAGCTTCTATGAAGGCTCTCATTCTTATGCTCCAGAATGCATAGTTGCTCCCATCAAACAAGGGTGTTCCAGATTTGCTTTGTTTAGAAAACTTCCCCATAATTACCTTCCAGCGGTTAGTTTGTTCTGAAGGAACCGAATCTGATTCCAATTGTTGAAATACTGAGAGGGGGGTGAATCAGTATTTGTACAATTTAAAATTTTAATCAAAAGCAGGTTGCTGATCACCAATCACAGCACATCATCAATGTCTATAAAAATAAAGAGATGCACAGTACACAGTAGTTTTTAACGTGGAAACCCAAGTTCTGGGGGTAAAACCATAGAAGCCTTTTTAAAAATAGTTTTCCAGAAATAACTGGAAGGAGGGAACAACCCCCTTATTATATAGACTTCAATTTTCCAGCTTCAACTAGAAGGAGGCTACGACCCCCTGATTTACAGGCTACGACCTGAAGGAAGTTGCCACTCCCTAGTTTTCGGTTTCAGCCGGAAGGAGGCTACGACCTCCTTTCCTTGCCTCGTCCTGCCACCCTGATAAGAAGAAGATTGTCGAACCTGTGGACCTGTCACATACCAAACTCTGCTGCTGATAACCCCTGCACTCTAATCACTGTCAAAACATCCCTGTAGTTATTATTGCCACATCATCTTTCTGCCCATGTCATCACTATCATATTAACCATCAATACTGTTGGTCAAGCTGGTTATCAATACTACTAGTTACTGTCAAGTCATCAAACATCAAGGTCTGAACATGTCATCATCAAGGTCTGATAATCATCAACTCATCTCATCATCATCATACAGTGTGCATCGTTTATGCATCATCAACACGTATACATCATAGAACATAGAAGAGTGTCATCACACCATGGCATACATGTACATCATAGAGTGCATAGTGTAGTATGCATCATCACATCATCGCATCATAGCATGTATAGGAGAGTGTGCATCATAGAGTGTTCATCACAGCATGGGAGAGCATCATATCATCGTCATCATAGAATGTAAGAGTTTATCATCACTTTATAGCATACATATCATTTCATGTTTCAACTTGTACATTTGCTTGTACATTAATACTTGGACACTTGAACACGTGTACACTTGTACATACCACTTTACTGTACATATTCTTACTGTATATACACTTCTCTGTACACTATATAGACTTACATTCACTAAATATACTTACATTCTACTGTACACATACATTCTTCCCATCACATTTGTTTATATATCACTGTATATTCAGATACTTGTTCACACTCACTCCATACTGTATGCATCAATACATCACTAACAAACATACCTTCAACTGTGTAGTAGATTCAATCAGGATTGTGGATTGTTTTGTTAAACCCAGAAAATAGATGTCTTTGTGGAAGAAAATCGGACAGACTGCTGCTGTTTATACCCACCAATTTCACCCTCAGACCAGCGAGAGTAATCCCTGTTCAAACTTCAAATCTCCGTGGAAACTTCTTATGATGTAACGAGTGTAGTCAGACTCGGGATAGACTCGGCGAGTGCAACGAGTATCGCTGAGTGGCAGCCGATCTGAGTACTCGCTGCAAACTTGGCGGCTAATCACGCGTTACCCAGCAAACGCGTGAGTAACTCGGCGGACTCGAGGTTAGGTGGAAAAGCCATTTTTTTGGCGTTTGCTGAGCTGGAATCACGTCGTTTGTTGATCTCTCCATTTAGCAGTAGTTCGTCGGCTTCACCGTTCAGTAGTCTTTCATCGTTTAGCAGTCTTCAGCAGTTTAGCAGTGTTCAGGAATCAGCACCGTTTAGCTTCAGCAGGGTTCAAGCTAGCGTCCAGGGTTCACGTATTGGCGTCGAGGGTTCAGTTCAGCGTCGATGGTTCACGTATTAGCGTCGAGGGTGTTCAGGCATTCACGAGGAGTTCAGTTCACCGCCGACGTCGAGGCATCAACAACTAAGTTCTTAAAAACGTTAAATGTTTAAAGTTTAATGTTTTTTAAAAAAAATGTAATGTTTTAAAAATAAAAAAATTTGTTTAATGTTTAAAATTTTTGTTGTTATTTGTTTTTTTAATTTTTAATGTTTAAATTTAAACTTTAAAAAACATTAAACTTAATTTTTTATGTTTATATTTTAAAACATTAAACTTAATTTTAATTTTTTATGTTATTTGTTTTTTGTTTAATGTTTAAATTTTATTGTTATTTGTTTTTTTAATTTTTAATGTTTAAATTTAAATATTTTAAACTTTAATATTTATTGTTATTTTTTTTATTTTTAATGTTTAAAACTTTAATATTTTTTTTAATATTTAATGTTAAGTTTTTATAAAAATTTTAAAGTTTTTTTAATGTTAAATTTTTATATTGGTTACATTTTGTTAGTTTTTGACCTTTGTTTTTTTTTAATTTTAGATATGTTTTAATTTTTAATGTTTTATTTTTTATTTTTTAATGTTATATTTTAAATTTTTTTCATGTTAATTGTTAATTAAGTATTTAAATGTTATTAAAGTTTTTAAATTGTATTTTTTATAATTTTTAATGTTATTTTTTATGTTTTTCACATTTTTTAGTTTTTGGTTTATTTATTTATGTTTTAATTTTTAATTTAATGTTCTATTTTATAGTTTTTAATGTTATTTTTTAAAAGTTTTTATGTTATTAATTTTAAGTTTTAATTCAAATTAAATTCATTCTAATTTTTTTTTTTCACTCAGGATTCAGATCCATGGCACCTAGGAGAACACTTAGAAGGCCTCTTGACAAAGCATGGGAACATTGTGTTCGGGTGGTCCCAGGGCAAGACAATCAAGTAAAGTGCAACAACTGTCCAACAACTATGTATGGAGGTATAAACAGGTTAAAACACCACCTAGCTCGAGTTGTCTGCAAAGATGTCGTAGTTTGTGATGGCTGCCCTGAAGAAGTCACAGCGGAAATGCACGTTGCTTTGGAAAGTATCAAAGAACAAAATGCCAAAAAATTTAGGCTGAGGTTTGAAACTGCAGGGATTGGTAGATCTCAAATGGGACCTCCAGGTAGTTGCTCATCAAATGTTCCACAAAGTCCATCTATCACCTCTCCTTTCTTCCTCCCTCGTACCTCCCCAGGATCTCAACCAACATTGGACAACTTTAATGAAAGGAAAAGGAAGGAGGCAGATATGGCAATGAGGAGGTTTTGGTACCATGACAGCCTCTCTTTCAACCTTGCAAGGTTTCCATTTTATCAGCCCATGATAGATGCTGTTGCAGGCGCTGGCCCTGGATACAAAGGCCCCTCTTACAGTTCACTTAGGGGGAAAG
Organism: Pseudotsuga menziesii; assembly: GCA_001517045.1. Taxonomy (NCBI): domain Eukaryota; kingdom Viridiplantae; phylum Streptophyta; class Pinopsida; order Pinales; family Pinaceae; genus Pseudotsuga; species Pseudotsuga menziesii. Next base: position 224,799 of record LPNX010143387.1, on the reverse strand, counting down.
ATCTAAATGAGGAGTTGCAGTGTATCAAGGAACAGTCGGAGAGCATTAAAAGCTCATGGGAGTTTACAGGTTGCATAATCTTGTCTGATGGGTGGACAGATCAAAGGAATAGAACAATCATAAATTTCCTTGTGGCTTGCCCTAAAGGAACCATGTTCTTGAAATCCGTTGATGCATCTTCGCATGTGAAAGATGCAAATCTAATTTTTACATTGTTAGCAGAGGTTGTGGAAGAAGTGGGGGTCAAGCATGTTGTCCAAGTAATCACGGACAACGCTGCAAATTATGTGGCAGCAGGTAAATTGCTTTGTGCAAAATACCCTACTATCTTTTGGACCCCTTGTGCTGCCCACTGTATAGATTTGATGTTGGAGGACATTGGGAAGTTGCCATGGGTGCAAGATGTTGTTCACGAGTGCAAACAAATAACCAAATACATTTATAACCATGCTTGGGTGTTGAGCCTTATGAGAGAGTATACCGAAGGTGAGCTCAGTCGCCCTGCTGTCACACGGTTTGCAACAAACTTTCTCTCCCTCCAAAGCCTTCTTAATGAGTACCAAGCATTGAGACGAATGGTTAGTAGGCAGGGAATGGATACATTATAAAGATAGCACAAAACCAGATGCAATGGCTATGAGTTTGTCTGTCCGTAGAGATAGTTTATGGGAGGAAGTCACTGAGATTGTCAGCATGACAGAGCCACTTATGAAAGTGTTGAGGATCATGGATGGTGATAAACCACCAATGGGATATGTTTATGAGGGGATGGACAGGGCCAAAGAGGCCATCAAGGCCTTCTATAGGGGGGATGAATCTAAATATTTTCCTATATGGAATATTATTGATTCCAGGTGGGACAAGCAGCTACATTCACCATTACATGCAGCAGGGGCATATCTCAATCCAAGCATATTCTATAATGTTGGGTCCAAAATTCAAAAAGATCCTGAGGTGATGAGAGGTGTGATGCTATGTATTGAGAGGATGTACCCAAGTCAAGAGATTCAAGACCAAATCAATCTGCAGCAAGATATGTACACGAAATCATCTGGCATGTTTGGATTTAGCTCAACACAACATCTCAGGGATAAGAAAGAGCCATGTAAGATTCAATTATGTAAATCATTACATTTTATTTCACTATTTTTTTTTCAAGCTTGACATTGCAGAACTTGTAATCTTTGTTTGCTTTTTTTTTATAACAGCCCATTGGTGGTTAGATTGTGGCACTAAGGCACCACAACTACAGGAATTTGCCATCAGAATCCTAAGTCAGCCTTGCAGTGCGTCAGGTTGTGAGCGCAATTGGTCAGTATTCGAGCACATCCACACCAAAAAGCGCAACAGGTTGGAGCATGAGAGGTTGGAGAAGTTGGTATACATATACTACAACCTTCGGAAGCTCACAAAACAGTTGGGAGCAAAGGATTGGGATCCAATTTTATTGGATCAAATTGATCTAGTATCTGATTGGGTAGTGGAGGATGAAGCTCCTGCTGATTTGAGTTGGCTTGATGAAGAGACCGAGGGTCCCTCTGGTGTTCCATTTTCCGAAATGGAAACACCAAACACACCTGCATCACAGTTGATTTTTCAGTCTAGTGATGTTGGTACTAGCTCTACTAGGGCCTATGCTAGGCGATCTACTACTCGTAGTCATGCATGAGACTCGAGTTTGGACTTGGAGACACTATCTATTTTTATTTTCAGCTAGCTATCTTTTGAGTTATGTATTTGAACTTTCAAGTTTGAACTTGGTACTATTTTGGAATGTGTTCAAGGAATCCTCTTTCATTTCACTATTTTGCATAGAAATATGAAATATGGTATTAAGGAGTGTCAAATGTTGTGTTATAAGTTATCATTGATCAATTTTTATGAGATGATGTAATGAATTTTTGCATAGAATACTTTATATTACTTATATGAATTAGAAATGTTATTACGTATTTTCCCGTGGACAGAAATTACTATATTTTTATTTTTTTCATATTTGTCGAGTATTTGCTGAGTCTTATCCGAGTCGGCGAGTCTACCGAGTCCCAAGCCAGCCGAGTATTCGCTGAGTCTGAGTCTGACTACACTGGATGTAACCCCATGAAATTATCCTGAGTCTAGCACTAGTGAGCTCCTTCAGTATTTGTTGGATGATGTTTTAACCCATGCAAGTCCAGCATTGGACTGCCTTCAAAAGGAACAAAGCTCAAATCCTCCCTTGCTGCTACACATGCAACCTTTCAAGAGCTTGGGATTGTCTTGCTGCAATAAGAGAAGAAGAACTCGCTCTTACTGCTAGGTAAGAGTTATCGTCACTCCATCAAACCAGCAAAGGTCTCAACCTCAGTCCAAACATTGAAAACCCTTACTTGGATCAGCAAATTTACCAAAAAAAATTATACTCTGCTGCTGTAAATAAAAACGTGACTGCTCACTACTGTGAGTTTCCTCAACTGCTCCCTAGACCCGAAAAATATCAGTGAGTTAGTTCGCTGATCATTTAGAATATGACATGTGTAAGTGTATCTATACACATTAAGGGAGCATTTAGGAGAAGTATAGGGCCGACCTCGTAAAGGTTTTTTTGTTTTAATTAAATTTGCCAACTTGTTTGAAGGGGTTTTCACAATAAAAAAAGTTTCTTTAAAAAATTCTCAACGTTGGAGGTTAGGCATCTATTATATTTGAAAATATTTTAATACTTAAACATTATTATCATTTTATTTGTAAATGTTATTTCCTTTGTCATAAGTTTAGGGTTTTATGTTTTAACATGTTTAAATATTACTACTTAATTAATATTTTAATTCTTTAAAGACCTTATCAATGTGTGTGCCCATATTTCAAAAACACTTCTTTATCGTTGGAGGAATAAGGTGATTATTCTTTAATACTTTATCACTTATTACAAGTTTTATTAGGGTTTTATATGTTAGAGCATTTTTGTATAGTGTTGGGGTATACTAGTGTTTTAAGGGTAAGGCATAGGGTAAATTGTAGGTTTAAGGATCAAAGGTAAAGGGTTTTGGGGACTTTTAGTTAGGTCAACTAAGTTACCACATGCTTCATAGACATAACCATCAAGGTTTGGGGGTGCCTAGACGTCTTCTAGGGTACCATGACCTCTAACAGATGCAAATGACCAATGAAAGGGTCATTCTTACTCTTGCAACTTCTTCAACCCACCAATAACACATTCTAGGTTAATAGGGCATGGTTGTGGTGTTGGGTAACCAATGACACAACTAGGGAACCATCGAACCAACTTGGGGGTAGTTAACCACTCTACAGGGTGTTCAAGGCTTTTGCCATTGTCCTAAGGGCTCCAAGGGCTTCAGACTTGGGCTTGGACAAAGTCAAAAGGTCTCCTTTGACGCTGACACTTACTCAACTCTCAGATACACTAACACACACCTGTTGGCATCAATGACAATTTAGTCAACACCCTTTGCACACTTCATTGTGCTCTGTGTTAAACTCATGAACAGTTGTCACAATCTCCCTCAAAATCCTCAACGCAGGATGATGTAGGTGAGCCATCCTTCTATGCCACAGTTCACATAAGTCACCGCAATTACTGCTACTGTCATGGGCTAGAGCATGATGAAGCTGAAAATTGAGATTGTAAAGTTTCCCACTTCGAACACCAATTTTCATTGCTGAAGTTATGCTAGATCCTTTAGGATGTATGAGCACATGACCATCTCTAAACATCACCCAAAATCCCTTATCCTCTATAGTGGAAACTGAAAACATGCTTTTCCTCAATCCTGGAACGTACATGACATTTCTTAGCTTCATGGATTTTCCATGATCTCTTTCAAAAGAGACAGTTCCTCGTCCAACAGCCTTGACTGAGGAATTGTCTCCCAGTACTACTTCTACATCCATCTCAGTTTCAGTGAGATCTGTGAAGTACTGTCTAATGCAGTGATGTCACTGGAAACCCCACTGTTAATGTACCATATGCCAGTGGTAGAAGTATGTGCTGATTGACTAGACATCAATGACAATTCTTTGTCAATTTTTCCTGTAGATTTTTCATCTATATCTGCAGAAGTGCATGAATGACAACTAATGCGAAGAGACTCTGTGTTATTGTTTCTCCTTTCAGTAGCCATGATGTATTACTAGAACTCCTTTTTCCTAGATTTGACCTTTACTCACTCAGATCTTACACCTGCACTGTAGATCTGGGTAGATATGGTCTCTATCTTGCTGAAACACACTAGATCTATCACAGATCTAAATTCCAATAATCCGATCTGATAGATCTGACCTCTACTAGCTCAAATCTGACACCTGCATTGTGGATCTGGGTAGATATGATCTCTATTTGCTGATACTGGTTAGATCTGTCTCAGATCTAGACTCCAACACTCCAGATCTGAAAGATCAAACCTCTACAGTCACAGATCTGAACCCTACACTTCAGATCTGGTAGATCTTGTCACCCTCTCTGCAGATCTGAAATGTGATCACCCTCCTTTGACCTCTAACGAGGCTCTGATACCATGTAAATTTTTCTCAGAGGTCTCCACTCGCTCTAAGAAGTTAGGATGATCAAACTGATTACAATATTCACAAAACCAAGATGAAATATAATTCAAATCTATTTAGAACTTGTAACACATGAGTATCCTTACTCAACCAGGCAATCACATAAGACACTAAATTTTACCCTAGAATCCCCAATGGGGAAAACCATCAAACTAAGGGGCTTTCTACTTTCTTGAGCCCAGAGTAAATAAATAAAGATAGAAGTAGTACAGAATGAGTTTAGATCCAAGTCGATGAACCTGAAGGGCAAAAGCCCTAGATCTACATGCAGCTACAACTGTTGCCCTTGGAAAATGCACCTCCAGCAGCACACCCTCACGCTGGATATCTCAACTCTGCTTTGTCAGTCATTGAACCCTGTTCTGTCTATCTATCTCTCTGAAGAATGCTCTCTCAGCTATCTGCTCTGCTCTGCTCGGATATGAAAGTAGGAAAATGTTCTCTAACACTGAAAACGTGCCCCAGCTGTACAACTACGTCTTCACTCTTCAAAGGCACAACTCAACAGATATGCTATCAGTTTGACTCTGACTGATCATAGAAAGTCTTTCCTCAGTCAGTGAGGAAACCCCACAAGACTCTGGGTCCTCTCTACCCCCTCAGCAACTGTGCAACAACTCCCTGACATCCTTCACGTATGACGTGTTGTTGCTCACGTCCTCCTCCAACTTCTCACGCTGCTGTTGCTGCTCCTCAAACACTGAATCTGCTCAGTAAGATTCTTTTGATATAGTATAGGAGAAAGGACTCTTCAATCTTTGAAGATCCATCCTCTCTACTTCCTCAGGAATGCACTCCGAGCTATCCCAGTAGTATGTGCCCTTTCCTTGATATTTGTAGCTCTGCTCCATAATCCTGTGAAGATGAACTCTCTCCCTCTTTTCTCAAGAGGCTTAGTAAACTAAACACTTAGAGTTCCTTTTTATAAGTCACTGAGAAATTAGGTCACCGAAACCCTAATTAGGGTTCCAAAACCCTAATTTCACTTTTATGCAAAATTACTCTTTTGCATCTTTCCTCGTTAATATTTCAACAATAACACCTCATTGTACGACAATATGTAGCAATGTGACGTTGGTTGCATGCCTAACACTTGACTAAGTTGTTGGAACTTCTAACAGCTTCATTCCTCCATACCTGAGAGTGTCCCTGACTGTAGGCCTTTGTTTTCTGATTTTCAAATCTTCTTGCATTGATCTTCCAAGGTTCACTGGTTCTTCTTGCTGATGTGTGTGAAGGACTCCTCCTTGGTTGACTTCTTTGACTTGCACATTCTTGGGCTTTGTGACCAAACCCACTATAGGTGTAGCATCTCAATGTGTGACAAGTAGCAACAATATGTCCAGCGTAGTTACATGTCCAGCATCTAACCTTGTCATTAGGGCTTCCAACACTTCTTCTTCTGTAGAGTCTACAATCCATAACCTTATGACCAAAGTTAGAGCAAGAAAAACAACAACCATTAAATCCATTTTCATACCCGAGACTTTGGTTCCATCTTGGAATTGTTTCTTTTTTGAGCTATCTTTGAGGAATAGTCCTAACTCCTTGATGCATACTTCAACTTCCAAAGTTTTTGTTTTCATTTGCAAGTGCATGGGGAGTGACTTTGGACGTTGATGGACCAACTTCTGAAGTCTTGGGAGACCAAATGCCATCTTCATATTTTTCTCCTTCCTTCTTGTAACCAAGACCAGTTTTGTCAAATGGAGATCTTTGGAAATCCAAGATCTTTTTTAGGACAACTGAACTGTCCTTGAACTTGACTAATGCATCATTCTTTTCACCTTTCTTCCTGAGACCAACTACCTCTATTTCCAGCCTTTGGATTGTCTGCACCTTTTCTTCCAACCGATTCTTCAAGATTTCTTCTATCCTCTAGTTGAGTCTTCAAATCATGATTGGCCTTTCTAGTCTCATCAATCTCTCCCGAGTCTTCACCAGGCTCTTCTTTTTCAGTGTTTAGTCGTTCAACTTCAACATCCTTGTCTTTCAATTGATCCTGCAACTCTTTACCCTTGTGTTTGAACTTCATAAGCAATACTCTCATTGTCGTGGCCTGCTGTTGATATTCATTCAGAGACTCCAAGATTCTCTTTTTGAACCTTGTGAATTTACTATGGTTCAGATTTACTGTGTTCAAGACCCAATTTGCTCTGAGATCAATATTTATCAAAGTGAGATGTATCTCTTGTGAATCCTTTGATAGATCTTCATCATCTTTTGCAAGAACCTTCTCAATTTAATCACACAAGCTATCATTACAATCAAAAGAATCCATACCTTTACTAGAGTCCACTTCTTGATTGATCTCTTTTGGGGGATTGTCTTCTGATTCCCGATCTGTCTTTTCGGTGTCTGGTCTTTCCTTTTGATACTCGCTTTCCAACTTGAACTGTAGGTCTTTGGATGAAGTGTACTCCTCTACACTTTCTTTCACTGAGCTAGGAAGTCCACCCATGAGGAACTTCAAGGCGGTAGCATTGTCCTTCTTTGCTTCCTTCTGTGCAACTGCCTTTCCCTTCTTATTTGATGGAGCGGGTGGATTGATCACAATCTCCCAAACACCAAACTTCTTTAGATATGCCTTCATCTTTCTCATCCAACTGAAATCATTAGGGGAATTTTGAGGTAAAAATTGGGCCTCCAAATAAAAAATGTACTATCAAAATTCACTTTAAAAGAACCGATCACATTCTAGAGGATGATATCATCTATAATAGTTGAGGTGGCATTGGTTGAGTTAAGGATGCTTATTTGTCAAATTGTAAATGGTGAGTGAAAACCCATAGTTAACTATATCAATGTTGTAAGTAAAGTACTTATTATGAAAATAGTACTCAGATTATTTTTTAATATAATATAAATGTACTAAAGTACTCTTAAAGTACTTAGAAAGAAAAGTACTCTTTATATTTCAATATAAAATAAATTACAAATATAAAAAAAGTAAATGCTCTATTCAAAACTAAAATTATGTAATTATTTTTTCAATATTTAAAATATATATGCCAAATCTTTATTTAAAATCAAAATCACTTAACATCTTATAATAAAAACCTAAGTAACAGGACACTTCCAAATAGGGTCCGTGTCCTGTATTCCACGTGTTGGACACGACACTTGCCCTAATACGTGTCCGACACCAAAATTTTCGTGTCCCGAAATCTGGACACTTTCCAGCACATGTCGGACACTTGCCAAAAACGTGTCCTGATTTCTAGACATGTGTCCTCTCAAAAAGGGTATAGAGGAGGAAGGAGGTGGAAAGAGTTACGATAGAAATGCTAATTTTGACATGGAGCAGCAAGAGGACGATTGACAGTGGCTAGTACCATTGATGAGCTATGATATTTTTCCATGTGGGTATTTAGTATTTTGAATTTTCATTTTGTATCTAGTAGTACTGTAGATAATAGACTTAGTACTAAGTAGTATCTACTCTATTTAGTATTTGTCGATGGCATTCTCTCGATATCTATGTAATACATTTTGATTTTTGTGGTTTAATTAGAAATATCAAATATGCAGTTCATGGTTTAAAGTTCATGATTCATTGATAATTTTATTATTGATTCATCATTGTCATATTTCAATTGAATGATATTATGATTGATGTACATTGTATATACTTGTAGTTTTTTTAAAATGTAGATCTTTATGTATTTTTTTAATATATATATATATATTTTCCTTGGAAAAAAACGTAATTTTATTTCAGCAAAAAGCGAACAAAATTACATTCTGTAGATGCAAATGCATTACGTGCAAAACAGCTACGTGTCAAAGCACATAGTCAAAAAAACAGACCAAAACGTGTCGAATACTATTTATATATAACATAGTGCAAAACAACTATTTTTTAATATATATATATATATAAAACATGTCCCCCGTGTCCTATTTCTGGGGTCGTCGTGTCTCGTGTCGAATACTCGTATTTTCGTGTCCTTCGTGTCTCGTGTCATGTGACTTAGATAAAAACAATTTGATGATTAATAGGTTTTGTTTTTTAAATACTTACTATATATATTATATAATTATCTATTATAATTATTATTTAAATATAAAAAATATATATTTATTTATTTTATAAAAATAAAATATTATATTATAATAAATTACTATATATATATTCTCATCCAGATGAATTTTAATATTAATATATTTTTTTAAATTTATGTATTATTCAAGGTTCATATTTTACTATCACTTTTTAACCTTTGAAATACCTACATTTATACCAACATAATTTAGACATGTACATTCAAGTTACAAAACCAAATACATGCATAAAATCTTAATGTAGCAATTTGAATGAACTATTATATCATAATAAGATATTATATTATTATAATTTTTATTACCTATAATAATAATGTTTATTACATATAATCTCATTCGCTTAATATTAACTCAACTTTTTTGTGGTAGAAGTTTTTGAACTAATCCTTCATCCCAATATTAACATTTTTTTAAATTTATTTAATGATGTTATAAATTATTGCATTAAAAATGAAATATAATATACATAATATATATCACGAGAAACTATTAAAAATGAGTTTACACGTGATTTTGAAGGTGTATTAAAAAGATGAAAAATAAATTTAAAACATGTTTTTTTTTAATTTATAGTTTTATATTTATATTTTAAAATTAATTTTTATTTTTAATATATATATATAAGGAATGACAATTTATTCATTTAAATTTGACTTTATGTTTACAATTCAAAATTATAAATACATGGTTTATAAATATATTTTGAATATTAAAGAAGTAACTTATGTTTCAAATTTCAAAATTAATATATTTTATTTTATGAGTACATTACTTTATAAGTACATGCATCATATTATATTTAAAAGTAATTTATGTATTGAAAAATACTTTTCTTTTAGTCATATCAATCATATTATATTTAAAAGTAATTTATGTACTCAAAAGTACTTTACTTTTAGTCATATCAAAGATGATTTTTTTATTGGTTTTATTTTAGACATCTTTTCAATTTAACTTAACCATAGTTGCATTGGTTATAGTGTAAAAGATGAGTTGTAAATATACTTTCCCCACAAAATGCCTAACTCATAATATTTTATTATATCTCTTATGAGGCCCATTTTAGACCTCAAAATTCCCCTAATGAGTCTTTCATGTCAAGTATAGGTACATCATTGCTTGATGACTCTGTTTTTGCTTCCATTGTGTCCATGAATCTCTTTCAAGCATGCAAGGCTTGTGACGAAGGCCAACTCTGATACCAATTGTTGGACACAATGGTCACACTGAGAGGGGGGGGTGACTCAGTGTGTGAGCATTGTGTCCAACAAACTCCCCAATGGACTGTGTTGAGTTGTTGACTCCTTGATGGACTGAGTTGAGTTGTTACATGTAGAGTCCTTGATGGATTGGGTTGAGTTGGTGCATGTTGACTCCTCGATGGACTGGGTTGAGTTGTTGACTCCTCAATGGACTAAGTTGAGCTGTTACATGTCGGCCTCTTGATGGACTGGGTTGAGTTGGTGCATGTTGACTCCTCGATGGATTGGGTTGAGTTGTTGACACTTCTTGATGGACTGAGTTGTGTCTGAAGACCTTCCTTATGATATTGAGATGTTTAAGATAGTCATGATGATCAGATAATATCTAGATGTGTTCTAGCATGATGATACCTCTCTAGCTAGGAGGAGGTGTTGATGATTGTAGTTGTGTGAGGTATCCTCACACATGTCAAAGCCCAAATGATGATATTAAATAAAAGCAATATTACTATGTTCAAGACAAGTTGGACCAGTTAAGAGAAGACAATTCGACCCCATTAGAAGAAAAGGTCAACCAAAGGAGAGTATAAATAGAGGTGACACCTCCCTCATTTGCACATCAAGCAAGCTCGGTCCACAACAAGAAAGAAGTGTGCATCAAGCAAGCTCGGTCCACAAAAAGAAAGAAGTGTGCAAGAGAGAGAAGAAGAATAATTTTGGGGTTTCTATCTTTGAAGAATTTGGCTTATCTTTATATTGGCTATGTATTTGGATGTATACTGTATCTTGAACTTATATCTCTATAAGAAGGTTTTTGGATTTTAATTTTTCTTCCTTGTGGTTTCCTAGGATAAATCTTTGTGTTTTTGTTTATGTGCTTTGGTTATTCTTTGAGTGATCCTTATTTTTATTCCATTGCAAATAAAAATGAAATTATACTGTTATCTTAAAAATCTAACATTGTGCACTACAACCCTAGCCCTTTCTCATCTTCTTAAGGAAAGTCTCATGCAATCTTTGGTTGACTTGATTTGCTCATTGGATATGACATTGGTTTGCAATCCCTTCATCCCTATTATCTTTTAAACTTACAAAAACACTTTGTTTTGCTAGAGTTACTCTGCAATTTCACCTTGTGCTCCATTGTTAAACTCTATTAATCCTATCCTAAGGGTTCCTCCCTTGTACTAGAGAAGAGCTAGTCTAAAATGTAGAAGAGGGCTAGGTGTGGTGACATTGGCCTTCGTCTTAGTTGTGCATAAGCTATCACTGTTTTAGGTGATAATCTGAAGATGCTAATTAGTGTGACAACAAGGACAATGCATTTCCTTAAGGGCGTGGCGTTGTAACAAACATTAAAATAAATATCATATTATAATAACAATAAATAATAACTTTAATTATGCTAAATGAAAAGTCAAAGGACACGCCACTTGGTGATTAATCTATTGTTAGATTATTGAAGAATATACATTAACACATAACAATAGATTACTAGGCTTCTTATTCTTCAGGAGACTTCCACTCTTACAATCTTGAGTATCCCCACATAAGCATCACATCACATTCCATCTTCTCTTCATGTCACAATGTCTTTCCTCAATGACACAATAATGTGTGTTTCAAATGGGTTTCCTTCACCACTATTATATAGCTAGATGTATGGAAGATTACATCCCATAATATATGTGGGAAAAATATTTTTCAACCCCTCTTATATAAAGAATGGTAATAAGAGAATTTTACTTCATGATGCATGTGGCATAACTATTTTTTCTTAAGTTAGAGAGTTATTAAGAGTATTATGCCTTCTTTTGCTATGTAGGACTCATTGTGTCTACAAAATGCCTTAGCTAGGCTTGCACAACAATAAATGAGACCACTAGATATCATGACATCTTAGAACATCTCACTAGACATCATTACACATTCCAACATCAATTCATATAAGTGCAACGTCACGAAGCTCATTCTAATCATTTCATCTTATCAATTATCTATTATTAGGTACACATTCTTATATATTTCGCAGAAAACATGATTTTGTCTATCTCAATGAAGTGGGGTGGGGCACTCCATCAATTGCTGCACCATGTATATAAGTTTTTCTCCCTAGCAACACTCCACCATGATAACATAATGAAAAATTAAAAGCTATTTTCAGGTTTGAACCTAGGGCACGCGACCAAAGGACTAATACATGATTAATATTGCATCAAACCTTAGGGAAAGGCTTGATCATCAAGAATATGTGAAGTACCCCCCTTTTCTAACACAAACTTAGGAAATATTACATCGCAAGGGTACTAACATCATTCACTAGATATCCCCCCAGGAATGTCTAGCAAATGTTACAATATCAAGTCATATCACCTAGGGAAATCCAACCAAGGCAAATTGTACTACCACAACACCTCAAGGCCAAAGTAAAAGGGTACATTAGAAAAGTGTTAACTTCATCTAGTACCAAGTATGTCTTCAACACACATTCAACCATAGGGGACCATGTAGACACTGCCTTCCTAGTGACACCAATAATAGAGCATCGCATATAATCACTGGGAAGCATCCATATGTCCAAAGGATGAAGCAACTATATGAAAGAAACCTCCCATCATAGAATGACCATCAAACTGACCATCCACCATAGAGAAATGGCCATCTTCCACCAAAGATCTTCATTAAATATCCAGTCCGGACGAAGAGAAGAAGCTGCATGAAGATGCAGATCCCCCAAGTCCATCAAGATGCTCCTAGGCACCAGTTGAAACCCCCAATGCAGAACCTCATACAATATGAGGTGTAACAGGCGTGAATATTTGTTTTAGTATATCAATATCCTCATGTTTGCTTGTCAAATCCTTCCGTTGTGTATGATAAAGGTGCTGTTTTCTTTTATTTGTTAGTGGTAGAAAAATTCAGTAAAGCTATATTTTCATGAATACAAGCAAGTTATCAAATTCAATATATCATGCTAATCTTAAATTGTTATTGTCTTCAATGAATTTTCTTCTCCACTCTTTATTGGTCAGACTTCATCCCTAAACCTTTGTTATATTTTATTGTTGGCCAAACTGGAGAGCTTGACCATCCATGATCAATCTATTTCGTAGTACTGAATTTGCGAAAAAATATGGAGTTCCAAACGTCCACTTTACTATAGCTAAAAACATGTTTAAATATGAAGAGATGAGAGCTTGTGTACTTGATGATGGCAAATCTTCTGGAACGTTATGTATTCCAGCTAAATCTTCCATGACACTTGGTCCCTTAGTGTAGCCATATAACTTTTTTCTAGCACCCCTTAATTGTTACTCTGAAATGGGTTTTTGTGAAATGCCCTTATTCTCTGAAATCTTTGATAAATATTTTTATATGCAAGTTTATTTTGTTTTCATGATTAATTATCACCAACACACCTAATTTTACAGATAAGCATGAAAAATGTAGTCCTTTCATTTCAGTTTTTATCCTTGCATGGATACACTTTCTGTTGTAAAAGTCATAACATGTGCAACAATTTAACTATTTCTTCCTCAAAACAGGAAAAGGTTTTGAAGGAGTATCTAAATTATAAATTTCAGCAGCCATATCAACAGGCATTCTATTACATTTCATTACTGCTAAAGCATCGCATGTGGCAAAGGAATGAGTTCCTTGAGGTTCTTCCCCATATTGATGCAGATAGCCTTATGAAATTTGTCCCACGGATAACTTCGCGAACTTTCTTTGAATGCTATGTTGCAGGTTTGGTTCACTCTCTTTGCTATTTGAATCTTTTCTTTTTACACCTAGGATGGGAAACATGGATCTTGTGTTATATGTGATTATATCTTGGTCTGGTTTAGGTAATATGACATCAGAGGAAGCTGAGTTCCTGGTTCAGCACATTGAAGATTCTTTGTTTAAGGGCCCTGTGGCTCCAAGCAAACCACTTTTTCCATCTCAGCATGTGGAAGAGAGAATTGTCAGACTAGATTCAGGCACAAATCATTATTATCCTGCTGAGGGCCTAAGTGAAAAAGACGAGAATTCTGCACTGCTTCATTACATTCAAGTAAATCTTCAAAACTTACTTTTGTTTCATGGCATCACCATTCAATGCTTTGTTTTGAAGTTTGCTTTGAAGAATTCATGAACAGATTTACAATTGAAAATTTGTTCATCTATTGATAGATTGTATATTCTAGTTTATACTGTCAGAATGAGAAAAAAAAATTAAAATAGGTTCAATATTCATTCAGGCACAAGTCATTAGTATCCTGTTGAGGCCTGAGGGTCTAAGTGAAAAAGATGAGATTTTTGCACTACTTCATTACATTCAAGTAAATCTTCAGAACACACTTATGTTGCGTTGTTCTGAGGTTTTTCTTTGAAGAATGGGTGAGCAGATTTACAATTGAAATTTTTTTAATCTATTATTTGATTTTGTATGCTAGTTAAGACTGCTGTAGTAGCTGATTCCCATTAAGTATGACTGCTCACAAGTGATTGGGTGAAAAGCAAAGGTTCAAAATAGGTTCCATTTTCATTGTGCTTTGTTTTTTCAATTTCTTGATTTTGCTTTGCATAAATTTTAGATCACTTTACAATTTCACTTTTGGTTTAATTTACTATTGAACAATCGTTTTTTGTATGTGCATGTGTTTTTATTTACTTTTATTGTTTTCTAGGTCTAACTAAGATTTTTATCTTTGTATCTGTAATATTCAAGATTATCTAGGTGCAAATACAAGTGATTATACAAAATTCTAAACAGTAGCCGTTTGAAATTTGTGAAGCTTGAACAAGATGACTCCAAGATAAATGTTCAACTAGAGCTTTTTGTTCTTAGTGCCAAGCAAGCAGCCTTTCATCAGCTTAGGTCTGTAGAGCAGCTTGGATATATTGTTGTACTGATGAAAAGGTAACTGGATGCATAGAGTTCAATTATTTTTCCAGTTATTGTTCTGATAATTGTTTTTCTCCCAGTACTAACTTCAGTGTATACAGTCTCTGTAATTTATCAAATTATTTCAAAAATTTAATGGCATAGCCTTTTACAACTTGCTCTCTGAGACAGTAATGATTCTGGAGTTCGAGGAGCACAATTCATTATTCAATCCTCTGTCAAGGTATTTGGCCTTAATAGATGTGGTGCCTGAGTTATATCTACTGTTTATGTAACTGGAAAAATCTCCAAATATCACGCTCATGTCCAATCTGTATTTCTTGAATTTTCTTTTTTTAATTTTGATTTTGTTTCTACAAAATTCACAGGACCCTGCACAGCTTGATCTGAGAGTCGAAGCGTTTCTCAAAATGTTTGAGAGTAAACTTTATGCTATGTCAGATGATGAGTTTAAGGTAAATGTCTTCAGCTATGGCAGGCTATCTGCTCTTTTCAGATCCATAATACAGATAAGAAAGAAAAATACACTGATATCATTTCAAGAGGCTCTAGTATATAATTTCATAATGAATCCTGCAAGTATTTATGGACTGTCAAGCACTCTCTGGTATCGTTACATAACTAAAGTCTTATCAGTTTTGGACTCTGGTTAATATCAATTCATAAAAACTGTGTATGGATGCATTTAATGAATACA
Organism: Pseudotsuga menziesii; assembly: GCA_001517045.1. NCBI lineage: Eukaryota > Viridiplantae > Streptophyta > Pinopsida > Pinales > Pinaceae > Pseudotsuga > Pseudotsuga menziesii. The sequence continues at coordinate 209,384 of LPNX010143387.1, read as the reverse complement.
ACTTCACAAATTAGAGCTTAGGATATGATACATTTATCTTTAATTTGGTTATTTCTTATGTAATCTTTCGAATCTTCACTGTGTTTATTACAGATAAGATATTGTTGAATCTAGCACAACAGAGAATTGTAGGCATTATTTATGGGACTGTCTTAAAATAATTAAGATAATCCAATATTGCTTATGCCGGTAAACTACACGAGCCTTCATTTGGTATATCTGGACTAAAAGCATGATACCAAAATCGATCTAAAAAAATGTTTTGAAGTTGTATCTAGTGTCTATACCATATTTCTTCCATTACTTCTGTAGAAATGGAAACAAAGGACTTAGTCAAAGAATGAGAAATCTCTAGTAGAATTTTATTGAATAATATTTAATTGGTTATTGAAAAAACCAATTTTAATGCTGCATGCTTTTGCAATCCCAAAACTCATTGCCTTTTATCCATGATACCAAACTATTCTTGCACAACCTAGCAGCCTTAAGATTGCAAGGATTAATCGTCTACTAACCTGGAAAAAACCTCAAGAGTCTACCCTAAGTGTCACTCGGATAGACTCCTCTCTCTTTAGGTCTCCTAAGCTCACTGAGTAAACCTAGACTAACCACGAGAGGTGTCCCCAACCAAGCTTTCTTGGATACTTGCTAGAGGTTGTCAAGCTTTCACAAGTATGTACTTGATTGATTTGTGGAAGGTAGTATGCTTTGGAAATTACAAAAGTTTTAAATATAGGCACATTATGGTTGAATGTAAAGCTAAAGGTTTATTCAGATTGAGGATATTAGATGCAGATCCTCTGGCTAGGTGAGGTTCAGGATTACTTTTGAAAGCCTGAGATGTGTTATGTAAAGTTACCAAGAACATTTAAACAATCATGACATGTATAAATAATAAAGCAAAAATGTATATGAGGTTTATTCGACAATGTGTATCCCAATGAGTCAGGATTAGGACAATCAGGACTCAGGAGTGTCAAGCCACTATAGATCTTCGATCTATGTGCAGGGTCCTGTTTGTGCACAACCTAGCAGTCAATAGATCGGCAAGGGATCGACCACAAACCTGGCACAACTATGGATCTCCATCCCAACATGTTACTACCGGAATGAATTTTTCTTTTAGGTATCCTAGGTTCAGCTGTGATACCTAGACTAACCAAGGGACTTTTTCTAATGTCAACTAAGGAATATTTAGCTAACCCCAAATACTTGTCTAGCAATGTTTTCTAAGGAAGAGTGTCTATCTAGGGATATTTATTTAAATACAAAACACACTCTAATTTAATTTTTCAAGGATGTTTCAAAAAATAACCATAAGCATAAATATATGACAACATGAATAAAATAAAATTAAAGCATTACACTAGCAATAGACAATTGGATCTTATTGAATAGGAAGATCCTCAATCCAAAAAAGGCTCTTAGTCAGAGGATGTGTCAAGTTGTTGTAGCTCTTTGATTTATGTGTGGGGTGCAAAAGTGGCACTTGGTCCAATCTCTCAGAGCACTAACCAAGGAGGATTGACTGTATCCTTAGCTACGCCGCCCAACTACCTAGGTATGTGAAAAATATTTTTCCTAAATGTTGTTTTCGGTGTACTACAATAACAGGAAAACCGATAGGATGGTTTTAAGATGCCTAGAGAGGTCCTCAATATATGCAAGGTATGTGGGGTCCAATTCTGTGTTCAGTGTTGTCTAAATCAGAGCCAAGGGGGATGTTCAATATCTTGCACTTAACAAGGATGCAAGGAGACATGTCCCAGTAATGGTCACTATGTAGTAGGGTTCCCTTCAATTGCAGTTTTACCCACCTTGTGACAAGTTCTTGGTGTTATTTATAGATGCCAGAACATGTCTTCTACCCAAGAATCCCAACAGTGATTTCACCATATATTCCCATAAAGATCCAATATAATGCTTCAAATCAAAATACTAATCAATGTATCAAGTGTATTCAAAATAAACTCATGGCACTAAAGTAGTCAATGACATCAATGAATAACTTACTCATGAAAGATACCAACCACTTATGACAAGGAAAATAGCTCAGTGAGTTCAATGAATCAATAAGGAAATAAACCAAGCATTAGATCATTGTGAAACTATCATAAATAGTTGTATAAGATCATGCATATATGGATTAAATGGGAGCATAATAAAATCACCATCCATGAAATAGTAGAGCATCCACATGAGATCATAAGATGAGAACACTTATAACAATTATGAGCAATATTACCAAATATCCAAGAAGTGCGAATTGGCCTAATGAACCTATTATCACCTTAGATTTGTTACATGAAGGAGAAACCAGTCATTCAAATATTACTCATCATCCATAGGGTTATTAGAATTTAGAAGTGTTGATTTTTGCATTAGCATATGGATGTGAAAGCATGAGATTGTGACTTCAAAAATGCCTAAAGTGCGAATTTATTCTAAGATCATATATCCTAAGAAATGCAATTTGCACAATAAACCTATATTGTCAAAGCATGGAGTTTATGGTGCTCAGATTAGATCCTTCACATTCACATATACTTGCCAATTCATAAACCAAAAGAGGGCGAAATAGCAAGATGATTTAGTTTCAATAGGCTACCAAAATATTGTAATATAGATTGTTATATAACATATTAGTAAAGTAGTGATTTAGGTTTGCAGTATTATGCAGCAAAAGAGGTATGTAACAGACAATATGACAGTGAACAATAGTGATCACTTATTCCATAAATCAAAACACAAACTGCTGATTTGGGAGACATCGAATTGCTTATAGTATTACTTATTATTTTGGTAAAATCTCGCCATGTAAACAAACCCTAACACACCATGCTCTAGCATATGAATATGAAAGTATAATTCAAGTATGTTAATGTCAGAGATTAAGGGGAGATTCAAGTTAGTTTAGTGTTTGTTTTAAGTATTCTACTAACTGTTGCCTCACAAATTAGCACCCTTTTGATTACATCATGAGGGCCGGTGCTAAGATTGACAATTTCCAGGAGATGCATCTATTGTCACCTCAGTGCACTCTCCTCTTTCTTTAGGCCTGCTCCTTAGGCCATAGGTGGCTTCCCAAATGTGGGTAGAAATAGACCTATAAGATATGCAACAAGAACACTTATATCTCTCTAAAACCTTCCCACTAATTTAGTAGATCAGTGCCTTAATGGAGTTAACAAGATATTCTATAAGTTCTTAATAATTGGGAAGGTTTAGGAGCAATAAAACCTTAGTATTGATTCTGTAATAGGATGAAACAATTTTTTGCAATAAAAACCACCAACATAAACTTGTGAGGAAAACCAAAATACATCATGAAACACCCTGAAAATTACCTCCCAGCAATCACCAAAGGAGACTCAATGCCCCCAAGGGCGCACTTGCTTGGACGGATGAATACTGCAGTTTGAGAGTAATTTCACCTTCAGATCTGCAATACCCTGTAAAAATGGCTGAAAGGCTTGATTTGGCACTTCAAAAACCCCCAATGTCAACCACCGAGACTTGGAGATGAAGTAGTAACCCTTTTCCAATCACTAGGGTTTGATCTTCTTGTCAAAATGAACCTACAAAACACTTACAGCAGATCTGCAACAAGGCTACAACAACCTTTAGAGAGTGATGTCACCCTAACTTAGGGTCATTTTGAGCTGCAAAACAACTTTTTAATTGATTTTTTTCACCTTTTTATGGATTTTTCAGTGATATAATAACTTCGTAAATTTGTAACAGCTGTAACTATTCCAGAATTGAAAAAGTAAATAATTTCAACAACAAAAAATAAATATTTTTGGATTTTTCAACAACTATTGAATTTTCAAGGGTTTTATATTTTTTGTATTTTTTCCAATAGTACAAGGAATTTGTAAAAAGAGAGTTTTGGTGAAGATGAGGGAATTAGACCCAAGTCTTATTCCTTCTGGGCACCTCGGAATTGAGGTTAACAGTTCTCCTAAGAATTGGCAATTCAATATTTGAATGAACTAGGGCAAAGCTAAGAAACCCTAGGTTGTGTTAGCTTTGACCTAGTTAGGGCAAAGAAAGATGCCAAGGCCCAATAAAGATAGACCCTTCAATAGGGATGTCTCACTTCAATAGGGATGTCTCACTTACAACACTATACCATTATGCATGAAAACCCTAGGTTACTCTCACCTTGGATGCCTTCGATAGTGCAAGACTTGAAACTCAGAGATCTTTCCGCAATTGAGGAGAAAAAGAGAACAGATTAATGTCTCAAGAATCCTTTCCACCTTAGACAAGCCTTGAAAGACTGTAAAGAAACCTCATGCATCCACTTCAATCCTTGAAAACCCTAGAATTGACCAAAGAAAGGAGGTATGACCTACTTGAAAGCCCATGCACACAAGAAGAAAAGCAAATAATGTCTTATTTTATTCCATGATATTGATTACAAATGAGGAGTTTCCTTATTTATACTTGAAAATGATAACTTAATCCTCCTTTAAGCCATCCGACCTAATTTGTGTTTAAAATGACTTTTAATGATTTTTAAGGGTTTGTCACCCCCAATCCGAGGACTAAACCTCACAAAACATAGAATAATGATAAAATAAGATGAAACGCTTCAACTTGATCATGAGTTGAGCTTGGAAGGAGGACATCTTTTGCCCTCAATGCCCTTCTTAGGTTGGTACAACCTCTTTTAGCTTGCTTGAAAGGTGGAAGATTTGCTCTTCAAGACCAAGATGACCAAGAGGGAGGGATGATACAGCAAAAATAGGTCCAAGGGGGTATCCATTAGGTGTGCTAACACGGGTATGACAACCCTTACAAGCACAATCACCTCTACACAGCATAAAACATAAATGTGGCTAAGATACCCAAGCCTTATGTCCTAATGGATTCATCCCAAGGTGCAAAGGAACATGGTGGACAATTTGCTCTTCAAGACCAAGATGACCAAGAGGGAGGGATGATACAACAAAAATAGGTCCAAGGGGGTATCTATGAGGTTTGCTAACGCGGGTTTGACAACCCTTACAAGCACAATCACCTCTACAAAGCATAAAACATAAAAGTGGCTAGGAGCCCCAAGCCTTATGTCCTAATGGATTCATCCCAAGGTGCAACAAAACACCCACCCAAGGCATAAATGCCCAACATGATGAGGGACCTCCACCCATCAAGGGGTAGTCAACAAAGCCACAAAAAACCTTGATAAATTCTTTGAGCGAACAAATTCCTTTCTTTGGAAGCCCATCATACCACTTTTCTATATCATTGTTCCACAAATCAAGGGACGACATAAACATCTTCATGTACCACATTTAATTTTAAAATACCTTGTATGAATGATATAAAATGTGAATCAATAGAGTCCTCTTGTCCACAAAATTTAACTATGCACTTCTCCCTATCATCCTTCTTCCAATCATAGCCATGGAGTTGATTAGGATATCCCAGGACCTCGGAGAAATCGAATGGATCAAACCAATTGGCCATCCATGGTTCATCATAAAATGCCATATCATCATTTTATTGATGCCAAAATTGCGTGGAGTCGACAAGATGAGCTTTTCTTCACGATTGATGTATGTGACCACTTTTACACCCTACAATTTCGTCAATGGTTGAGAGCTCTTCCTTGAAGTGTACCTCTTTGTTGTATTTTTCTTCAATGGAGTCGCCAGATAAGACTCGCCAAGTTAGTGTTTAACAATAATCTTATCAAAGTACAAAACAGACTCACCTCAACTTTCCTAGTACCAAGAATGTCAAGCTTGTTGGAAATGAATGAACTATACTCGAGAACACTTTGAATGGAATGTCGTCACTTTTCCTTTGAGCTCCCAAGCAACGGTGCCAAAAAATGTTAGCACTTGCTAGGATATCTTCAAAATTTGTAAAGATAAGGATTTTACCCCTTCATAGAGTTACAAATCTTGAAAAATGATCAAAAAGGGGTTACAAATAAATGGGTAGATACAGGATTCCCCCAAATGGGGGAAGGAGGATGTGGGAGCCGTAATACCACTTGCTTTCTTATTAACTTTATTACAATATGGTTTTTATGATATTTTATTTTATTTTTATAATTTTAGAGATGTCCCCCCATCCCCCGTCCTCGAATTTCCCTAAAATTTGGGGGTGGTCTCCATGTGTCTTCGTCCATGCAGATACAGCCCTAGTGCACTTGCATTGTCCGAACATGTCACATCACTCCCTCTTTCGAGGAACATCGATCTGTATAACACCAAGCTTTTCTCTGAAGTACTCGAAGTTTATTCTCGCTAACGGCTTGGTCAACACATCGACTATCTACACGTTTGTCGCCTCATACTAGAGCTTCACGACTCCTCTCTTCACCATTTCCCGGATATAGTGATTTCATATCTCGATGTGCTCCAACTTGTCATGAAATACATAAGTCATCTCTAACTCAACATCGAACAATCCCATAAGTAGCTTCCAAAGATACACTGCCTCATAACTTGTTGAGCAAGACGCAACATACTTTGCCTCCGCTGTACTCAGTGTTATGCTCGTCTGCTTCTTGTTGCACCAAGAAATAATGCCAGACCTCAAACTGAAGCAGCACCCTGAAGTGCTCTTCCTATTTGTAGCACTACCAGCCCAATCAGAGTCAACATATCCTTGTAGGAAGATCCTTTGATCTCTCGCATATCTGAGGCCATACTCGATCGTACCCTTCAGGTACCTTAGCACGTGCTTTTCCGCAACCATGAGAACATGTCTCGGCTCCACCATGTATTGGCACAAAGTGTTCACCGCAAAACATATATCTGGCCTTGTGTTTGTCAGGTATATCAACAAACCAATCATATGCTTGTAGATTATCACATCAACTGTCTCTGAAGTAGGATTACACAGCAACTTCAAGTTTGATGCCATGGCTGTGGCAATAGCCTTGCAGTCTTGTTACCAACTGAGTAGCACTAAGTTGGATTTCTAAATGAGTCACCAAAGACGAACAATTACTTGTTCAAATTTCAAGTTCAGAAGTCCATGTAGACCTTTTTTAGGCCCTTTCTTAATTTTTTTTAACATGTTCATATCCCACGGGGAGTTGTAATAAAATGAGTTAGCATGATGACTTTATGTAACAGGTTTGGTTTCCTAGGACTTAGTCATCAATGCATTATTCCAGGGTGATTTTTCCTTGTTAATTATCTATCGTTTTTAAGTGATAAATAATTTTTGAGTTTTTCACCCAAGCCTCCAAAGTTGAAATAATTGCCCTGGTGGTTAGGCCTTGGGAGGTTATTAAAACCTATGTGTCGATGTATATTACCATGCTAATCATTATTTTGAGTGATTATGAACATGTCCCAAGTCCCCCATAGTTTTTTTTTTATTTCCTGAAATAAATAAATAAATAAATAAAAATAAATAAATTTCGGTTTTTACAAGCTTATTTTTAATAAGTTAATTGTAAAAATCTAAAAAGTTATAAAAGTGTGGCTAGTCGGTTTTTTTGCCATGGGGGTGCTCCTTTTCTAACTCAAAGCACCCACTTAACCCCTAAACCCACTTTCCTTAACCCCTAAGGGGAGCTATCTCCTGGTAGGGTAAGATTTAACAGCTTGTTTGCTAGAGATCTTATTGTATATTTGTTTTAGATCTCTTAGAATTACATTATTATTTTGCTTAATGATCTTGTGTTCTATGTTTCTGTGGTAGGTGTTACCGGATGAAATGGCAGTCCAAGCCACCGGCAAGCATATGCAGAGAAAGTGACCACTGTCACCTTAGTCACTTCTCCAAACTTCTTCGAAAGTTGAAACCTCCTAGGGGAGAGCCCTATGGCAACTCTACAAAAGACACTTAGATGCCAAATATATCTTCTTTTGGAAAGGTTAGTGACCAGTGCCTAATGGAGTCAAGAAGAGGATATGAATAATGTAAGCACGTTCATCCAAGGATAAGCCAATTACGTAGCTAATTAGTTCCAATGTGCAAATAGCAAGAGTGATATATAGGTATTAGCAAAAATACAAGTTTTTCATCACCAAACAGTTAGGAGTACATACGTATAGCAGTATGGGTAGATGTATATTTATTTAATCCAACTTTTTGTTTGCAATAACATTAAATACTAGCTAACAAAAGTCTGAAAGTTTCATGTGTTATTTGCAGACTGTATATGTGCACCAGTGTATAAACAATTTCTATTCAGCAGTACCATAACCAAATAGCCAATAAAGTTTAAACAATTATTAATCTTTACACCAACAAATACTAACCCTTTGTTTGTCAATGTGCAGGTCCTAAAGGGTGGTGTAAAAGGGGAAGGTATAACAAGTTGTAAAAAGGGAGGGTTGCCACTGTAAGGGCAGCCCTTAAGGGTGAAAGGGAAGGTTGCCACTGTAAGGGAAGCCTCAACACTCGGTAGAAGGGGATAGTGACAAGGCCACATCCCTAAAGTGAAAACTGAGGGTAGATGGAAGCTGGAAAAGTGAAGTGAGGGTAGGCTAAAGGTTGTTTAGCAGACCTGAGGGCTTGGAGGATATAGGATAGGGTATCCTAGGTAGAAAAGAGGAGGCCAAGGGATGGAGATGGGCTGCCACAAGTGGTCGAGAAGGGAAGAGGTCGAGGGAAAGAAGAGCAGTGAGGGCAAAAAGGAAGAGGAGGAGAGGGACTAGGGCAAGGCTTGGAGGAGGGATAGGAGAGGGAGGTCGAGGGTTGTTGGAGCAGCAGCAACAGACTCGAGGGTTAGGGAACAACCCTAGTGCCGCCTTAAAGAACAGACCCGAGGGTTGAAGTGAGGTTTGGGGAGGCAACCAAGGGGAATAAGGGATGAAACAAGGGCTAGAAAGGGAAAAGCGAGGGTTAGAAAGGAAGTGTGAGGGTTGGAGAGGAGGGTTTTAGGACTTGTTTGGAGTATGTGAGGGAAAGGGAACTTAGTACTAACCATAACATAGGTTTAAACTAACCTAAAACTAAAAAATAACCCTAAACTAACCCTAAACTAGGTTTTAGAAAAGAAAATGTGGTGAAGACAAAGAGAACTAACCCTAGCAAAACCCTAACCTAAGCTAAGGCATCTACGAGCAATTAACCTATTTCTTAGAGAAGACTTAACCTAGGTTTATGACTAACCCTAAAATGCAAAGGTTCGACCCTAGAAGAACTCCTAGAAAAGGATGTGCTTCTACACTAGGTGATTAAGGTGTGACGAAGAATTTGCCAAGACAAAATAAAACCTTATGGATACCATTTAGTTCATCAGCATAATCATTCATCAATCAATAACAAAGAGCCATCAAAAAGGCATGGATACCTCCTTGTGCATGTGTTTCACCAACAAATCATAGCATCACCTTTAGAGAAAGATCCATAACCAAAATACTTTAAGAACTCGTCTTCAAACCCAAAAAGTAGCCTTCCTCGAGAGGGGTGCATCACTCCAAAGATCCCTAGGTAGGGTAAATTAAGTGCATAGTGTTTTATCCCACAAGTCTTATGTTAAAATGAAGTGAGGAGATTATTTATATGATTTCACGCTCACTTTTACAAAAATATCTAGGACGACATGCCTTTAAAATGTCAATTTGAAATTATAAAATGTCAACTTAAAATTATTACAAATCTGAAAATAATAATAATTAATAGCCTAATGTAGGCTCAAGGTAGGCTACCTCGGGTATTTTGCCCCGAGGTGCCAAAAATAGCTAAAATGAGTGAATCACTCCGAACGAAAGACTGGAGTGAGCTGGAGGGAGGGTGTTATACCCCATCTAACCCCGAGAATGTTGTAAAATTCCTCAACACCCTCCTCAAAGAAACAAGAAGGCATGGTGTGGAAGATGGCTTCCTCTGAGGAAAGAGACCATGGAAAGAAGGCTCCAGTGTGCAGAAAGGCCAGGAGGATGTCCTAAGTGGCTGTGAAGGGAGACGAATGTCTTGCAAAGGCCACCAGAGAAAACAAACAAGGTATGGGGTCATGTGACCCAATGATCAACCCATAGGTGCCTCAAACACCAACCCCGGGGTTAAAAACCCCAACTAAGGGTAGTCAGCAGTGCCATTAAGCCATAGTACACCCAAAGGAAGGACCAAAGGACCCAACCATGATCATCATTGCTCAATAACACCCCTCTTGATCGAAAAAATGGCTCTCACTCCCGAGGGAACATCTGAAGGTGCCCTGGGTACAGATGCAGCGTAACAACAAGTAACACCAAGTTTTTCTTAATCACTTTTCTGTGCAAGTCTTTGTCCAAGTTGCAGGTTATCTTACTTGAAGAAGACGTTGAGTTTGTTTACATGTTCTTCCTCTCCAAGATTTACAGAAAGACATACTCCCTCTGTGCTCCACTGTGAAGAACTCCATCGTTGTAATATCCCAAACTGATATTTTTCTTTTTTTGTGTACTGTAGATGGCTAGTAGGCTTATGCCTCAATAGAATATGAAAGCAAACCCTGATCTTTGCATGCATGCAGATCTATGCCCTAGATAATACTGAAATTCTAGAAAATAGGAGAAATTAATGCATGTACATACCAGTATGTAGATCTGCTGATGATGAAAGGATGGTCCCCACATGCAAGAATTCTGATGGAGAAATAAGGAGAAAAGGCAAATCGTCCTCCACAGGTGAATGCGCCCTCCTCCAAAGCTGTAGATGCTCCTCAATAATAAATAGTCCACTGATGAAGACCTAGATGATGTGCACTAGGGTTATAGTATCCCTCTGGAAGTGATGGAAGCAGCATGCAAAAGAAATGGTGACTCAATAGCCTAGAACGTAAGTATCCTCCTCAATGGAATTTGCCAATGTAAAAAGACACCCTCTAGATAGTGATAACTGTTGATAACTTGCTTGATACTCAAGCTGAGAGGCTCTTCTTCTAGGGGAAGGGTGATGAGGGTGTCTTGAGAGGAATAGAAGCAGCATGCAGAAGCTCTTCCCTCTATAGAGAAGAAAACGAATAGATATGTCTCTGACCACGGTTCCACAGTATGATGGTGAATCCCTCCAATTGGATGAATAATCAATCTCTCGAAGCAACTGTTGAATAGAACTTGATGATGAAGTAGTGTTGAATCTGGATGATCCAACCTGATGATGAACTAGGGCAAATAGATTTCGCTGCCGAAATACACAGTCAGCTGAGCATGCACTCAACCCCAACTTAGCTCACCAAGCTCTCCAATTCGAATCCTCAAATCAATAATCGTATAAGTGTCCTTCTCCATTCACTTTACCTTTCTTTTATAACTTCCAACTGTGAATAACCTAACTTTTGACCTAATCAAATCACTTTAACTTCTAATTTGCAGTTGACTTGCATGCAGGTGCATGGAGACTCAATCGGGTGCATGTGTCAAGAAATAATGCTCATATGTCATGCATGTAGGTGGCCTTTGGCTCTAGTGGCCCCCGTCTACCCATTGATGATATAATATTGATGCCCTAGATCTTCTTATATGGCATCAGTCCACAGCTAATTTCCTGACTGTTAGTGCCTGCTCGAACCTATGGGAATCATATAGGTTAGTGGGTTGGTCCTTAATGCCTAAGCAGAAGAGGACATTACAGTCCTCCCCGCTCGAATTTGCTTGTCCTCAAGCAACTGTAAAGTTGGGTGCTGTAATACATGTTTTCCCTCCCAAGTGGCCTCCTCTATAGGCAGATCTTTCCATTGAACCAAGTAGTCTCTGATGATTCTGTTCCTCAGTTTCCTCTCTCGCACCTCTAGGATGCACTCAGAAATCAGAATCATTTGCCCCTCATTTGCTGACCGACTGCCTTCTTGAGGTTGTAGACATGAAATGCGTTGTGAATCTTGCTCTTTCTGGGTAGTTCTAGCTCATATGCTACCTCTCCAACCTTCTGGATTATCTTGTAGGGACCATAGAAGCGAGGTTTGAGTTTTTCCACTCCTTTCTTTTTAAGAGATGACCGTCGGTAAGGTTGGAGGCGTAAAGAAACAAAGTCTACTACCTCAAAATTGCGCTCAACCCTGTGCCTGTCCGCATATATCTTCTGCTGATTCTAAGCAGCCTGTATGTTCTCTCTAAGTATCTTGAGGATATCTTGACCCTCTTGAATCCACTCTTTAGCCTTGGGGGCCATGCTACCGTCGAATATCCGGTTTGTGAAAGTGGAAGCATTATACCGATACAGAGCTCGGAAAGGGGTCATCCCAATGGTCATATGGTGGGTGGTGTTGTAATAGTGTTCACCCAAGTGTAGCAATTTGATCCATGTCCTCTGCTGACCTGCTACATAATTTCTCGAGTATCCCTCAATCCGCTTGTTGACAATCTTTGTTTGCCCTCACTCTGTGGATGAAAACTCGTGCTCATGGCTAACTCGGTCCCCACTAACCGGAAAAGCTCTTGTCAAAAGGCTCCTGTGAATTTGTTGTCATTGTCACTGACAATGGTCTTGGGTAACTTGTGGAGTCTAAATACCTCTCTGAAAAATAGTTCTGCCACCTGTGCTACTAAATAATCTGAAGGAATGGCAAAGAAGTAAGCGAACTTGGTCAATCTATCCACCACTGCGTACAAGCAGTCTCTGCCTTGAACCTTGGGCAGCCCAGTAATGAAGTCCATGAAGATGCTCTCCCATTTCTGCTCGGAAATAGTTAAGGGTCGTAGTAACCCAGCCGGGTGGGTGTGCTCTATTTTGTTCTGTTGGCACAAGTTGCACTCTCTCACATGTTGTATCACATCATTCTTAAGGCCCTTCCATGAGAACTTTTCCCTAATCTGTTTGTAGGTCTTGAGAAACCCATGATGCCCTGCTAATGGTGAATAATGCGATGCCTGTAAAATCTTCTTCTTGAGGGAAGACTCTGGAACTAAGAAGATTTTGTTCTTGTAGTATATGATGTCATCAATTACCCGGTACCTATCACCCTGAATCTATCCATCCAATAGCTCGCAAGCAAACTTATCTTTGGAGTACTTAACCAAAAGATGAGATCTCCAATCTGATGAGATGCTCATGAGGGATAAAGTAGCTGGTCGTCGGGAAAGTGCATCGGCCACTACATTGTTCTTTCCCTTTACATACTCAATCTTGAAGTCATAGGCTTGAATTTTGCTTACCCATTTCTGCTGCCTCTCGTTTAGCTCTTTCTGCTCTAGGAAGTATTTCAAGCTATTGTGATCTGTCTTAACCTTGAATCTGCCACCCACTAAGTACTGCATGAACTTGGTTAGCGCATGGAGAATGGCTAACATCTCTTTGTCATATATCAAATAGTGGTGCTCATAGTCCTTGAGCGTCCTGCTCTCAAATGCAATGGGGTGGTTGTTCTGCATCAAAACTACCCCAATTCCCTCTCCTAAAGCATCGCATTTTAACACAAAGGGTTGAGAAAAGTCTGGTAGAGCTAATACTGGGCATGAACTCATTACCTTTTTCATTTTCTCGACTGTCTGTCATGCCGTCTCTGACCAACTGAATGCCCCCTTCCTGGTAAGGTCTGTGAGGGGTGCGGTCATTTGTGAGAATCCACTCACATACCTCCTGTAGTAGGTGCAAAGGCCCAAAAAGCCCTTCAGTTCTATCACATTTTTTGGTGTAGGCCAATCCACTATGGTCCGAATCTTCTCTAGGTGCACCTGGACCCTGTTGGCCCCTATCACATGCCCCAAGTATAACATCTCTTGCATGCCGAACTCACACTTGGACATTTTGGCATATGGTGACTGCTCCTGTAGAATGCCAAGTACTTCATCTAGCTGTTTCAAATGTTTTTCCCAAGTTCTACTGTATATCAATATGTCGTCGAAGAATACCAGAAGATACTTACGTAACCGAGCTTTGAAGATATTGTTCATGCATGACTGGAAAGTAGCTGGTGCATTAGTGAGCCCGAATGGCATCACTAGAAACTCATAATGTCTGCAGTGGCAATGGAAGGCGGTCTTTGGAACATCCTGTTCCCTAACCCGAATCTGATGGTAACCTGAGCGGAGGTCAATTTTAGAAAAATACTTTGCCCCCTGTAGTTCATCCATCAACTCATCAATCCTAGGGATGGGATACCTGTTCTTTATGGTCTTCTTGTTGAGTTCCTTTGTAATCAATGCACATGCGTAGGGTTCCATCCTTTTTCTTTACTAGCACTACTGAAGATGCAAACGCACCAGAGCTGGGTTTGGTGTACCCTAGCTTGAGTAGTTCCTTGATTGTACTCTCTATCTCCTCTTTGTCCCTCTTGGGATGTCTGTAAGGAGTGGTGATAACTGCTTGAGTCCCCTCATCTAACTCAATAATGTGCTCAAATCCCCTATTTAGAGGTCGACCCACTGGAAGCAGTGTTATCGGAACCGGACCAAAACCGGCAAAACCAACTGGTCTGACCGGTTCACAGGGTTGACTGGTCCGGTCACCAAAAAAATTTCAGAAAACCGGAAATTTGACCAAACCGGGCACCGAACCGGCCGGTTCATACTCTGTCGTACGGCCGCGTGCAGGGACCCACGTTTTTCAAATTTAAAAAAAAAAATACGAAAATGGTAACTTCCACTGCATCCATAAGTGCTCAATGGTGTTTATACTTGCTTGAGGTCCCTCCACTGCAATTAAAGAAGGTGTTCTACATGGGAAATAACATAAGACGGTATTAAGTAAAGGGAAATCTATCAAACCTTGTGTAAAATAATGCAGTACAGTGACATGGTATTGGTCATAATTGTATTCAAGTTGTCAACCTAGCATGTTTGTTGATCTTTAACATAATAACAAGTGATTGTCCATCTATGTTTCATCCTCTTCTTGATTTTGTCCTCTAATGGATTAATATTTCCCTTTTACCTTTTTGCTGTGTTGCAAACCAATTGTCAACATTACTAACACAGATGCTAGCTCTTACATACAGTAAGGTGTTGAACCTAAATACTCTAGTTTTGGAGTCCAACCAGTTTACAGAGTTGACAGAGATGGTACCTGCAGGGAATATAAACAAATTTCATGCAGTTATTCTTCTCCCATGAAGACATTGGTTAGTTGTACATGCTTGGTTTTTTTGATAGGTGACAGTGACGTCAGTGTGCCGAGACTTCCACATGAATTAGAAGATCTCATAAAAACACTGCTTAATGCCAAACAAATCATATAGCACCTTCCTAATATCATGACTCTCCTTTTATGTTTATGGTCATACTCCTCTCTGAAGAGTCATAGTTCATATACTTTTAAGTTTTCTGTGAGTTTTCTGCTTAGCTTCATTGACCATATTTTCTTTATTGTCCTCAAGGTTGGAAATTAACTCCCCTGTTGGAAGTTATTTGAGAACAGGCCCAATTGGCTGCACCATAAAGTGGACTTACTCGTCTTAGGTGCCAGGTCTGATGGGTAGTTTTTTCACCATAATAGCATGAGAATTGCAGCCGGCCTCATTCCTTTGCAAAATTGCAGCCGGCCTCATTCACTTTGCATATTTGTGTATTAATGGTTTGGATTGATATGTATGCACATGAATATATATGTTTTTTTACAAAATATGAATATTTTATGTATTTTTTAGTCAGCCGATTTTTTACCCGGTTTTTTGCTGGTTTCGGTCCAGTTCACATTTTGGGCTTCGTCGGTTCGATGACCGGTTCGGTTCCGATAACATTGACTGGAAGGTCTATGAATACTACCTTGTGCTTCTACAGTAAGGCCTCTATATCTGCTGGATGTTGTGTGGCCTGATCTAGTGGTTTCCTGAAGGTAACCAAACACTCTGCTGCCCACTCAATATTTTCCTGTCGGAGTACTGCCTCCATCCTGTGTGATGTCACTGCTGTGGGAGGGTAGGTATTCATCCCTCTCATTACTACCTTCTGTCCCTCTGCTCCTATGAACTCCATCTCCATGGTCCGGTAGTTCGTGGAATACTTCCCTATGGAATACAACCACTGAACTCCTAATACCACATTCATGTCAGGTACATCCACCACATAGAATGTCTCTATCACTGTATAATTCCCAAGTGTTACTTTTAATTTAGGAATCCTCTGACTACACTCCATGGTGTGACCTGCTGCAGCTACTGAAAACCTATCAAAACTCTCAGTCTAAATGCCTCTCCTTTTAACCCATGCAGCATCAATAAAGTTGTTGGATGCCCCACCATATATTAGCACTCCCACTCTTTGGCCTTGTACGGTACCTCTAATCCAGAGGGTGTGGAACCTAGGAACCCTTGTCATGGTAGCAATGGTACCTCTTGAGGGCTATACCTCATCAACTGTCTCCGGTGTCTCTCCCTGCTCCTGATCCTGATAATCCTCGTCCCCACTATCAGAAATAGGCCTCTATGTAGTAGTCCTTTCCCTTTCTCGAACATCCGTGACCTGGTACCCATGGTTCCTGGCAAGTGAAACATAACTTTTTTCTCCTAAGGTCCTGTCGGGTATCATTGTCCATCCATTCTTTCTGGAAGGGTTTCCTCTCTTTATCTTTAATATGGAAATTGGTTCTAGGAGGAAACCTATTTTTGGGTACTGCATCCTGTAAGTCTCTAGTCCTGTTGATGGCATCTACTAGGGTGGCTGGCCTGTAGGACTTGACACATCCCTGTAAGGGTTCAGTGAGGGCCTCTGTAAACAACATAATCAACCTACTCTTTGAAATATCGGTCACCATGACTGCTATCCTCTGAAACTTTGAAATAAATGCATCTGCACTACCTGTCTGCTTGAGTTGTGCCAACTCTCTAAAGTGTACCTCTGGGTCCTTTCAATCAAACCGCTCAATGAGCCCCTGTGTAAAATCTGGGTCCGATGTGATGGTATTGTGACCCAGTGTCACTAACCCGTGGTACCACCACTCATGGGCTTCTCCATCCAAATGCAAGGTAGCCAATTTAATGGCATATGTCTCAATCATGGGGTTGAGCTGGAAGTATGTATCCAACTTCTGCACCCAATTCCAGGCTGGGCTACCCCTGGTACCCTCAAAGGTAGGGATAGTCAGTTTCCCTATGGTGCGTTGTAACTCATAGTTCTTGGTGAATGGCCTATTGTACGCTCTGATACCACTGTAATATCCCAAACTGATATTTTTCTTTTTTTGTGTACTGTAGATGGCTAGTAGGATTATGCCTCAATAGAATATGAAAGCAAACCCTAATCTCTGCATGCATGCATTCGCATGCAGATCTGTGCCCTAGATAATACTGAAATGCTAGAAAATAGGAGAAATTAATGTATGTACATACCAGTATGTAGATCTATCGATCATGAAGAGGATGGTCCCCACATGCAAGCATTTTGATGGAGAAATAAGGAAATATGCCAAATCATCCTCCACAGGTGAATGCGCCCTCCTCCAAAGCTGTAGATGCTCCTCAATAATAAATAATCCACAAATGAAGACCCAGATGATGTGCACTAGGGTTATAGTACCCCTATGGAAGTGATGGAAGCAACATGAAGAAGAAATGGTGGCTGAATAGCCTAGAACATAAGTATCCTCAATGGAATTTGCCCATGCAAAAAGACGCCCTCCAGATAGTGATAATTGTTGATAACTTGCTTGATACTCAAGCTGAGAGGCTCTTCTTCTAAGGGAAGGGTGATGAGGGTGTCCTAAGAGGAATAGAAGCAGCATCCAGAAGTTCTGCCCTCTGTAGAGAAGAAAACGAATAGATATGTCTTTGACCATGGTACCACGGTATAATGGCGAACCCCTCCAATTGGATGAATAATCAATCTCTCGAAGAAACTGCTGAATAGAACTTGATGATGAAGTAGTGTTGAATCTGGATGATCCAACCTGATGATGAACTAGGGCAGATAGATTTCGCTGTTGATATACACAGTTAGCTAAGCATGCACTCAAACCCAACTTAGCTCACCAAGCTCTCCAATTCGAATCCTCAAATAAATAATCATATAATTGTCCTTCTCCATTCACTTTACCTTTCTTTTATAACTTCCAACTGTGAATAACCTAACTT
Organism: Pseudotsuga menziesii; assembly: GCA_001517045.1. Taxonomy (NCBI): domain Eukaryota; kingdom Viridiplantae; phylum Streptophyta; class Pinopsida; order Pinales; family Pinaceae; genus Pseudotsuga; species Pseudotsuga menziesii. Next base: position 191,473 of record LPNX010143387.1, on the reverse strand, counting down.
TTGACCTAATCAAATCACTTTAACTTCTAATTTGCAGTTGACTTGCATGCAGGTGCATGGAGACTCAATCGGGTGCATGCATCATGAAATAATGCTTAGATGTCAGATGTCATGCATGCAGGTGGCCTTTGGCTCTGGTGGCCCCCGTCTACCCATTGATTGTATAATATTGATGCCTTAGATCTTCTTATATGGCATCAATCCACAGTTGATTCCTTGACTGTTAGTGCCCACTCGAACCTATGGGAATCATATAGGTTAGCAGGCTAGTCCTCAATGCCTAAGTAGAAGAGGACATTACAATCGCCCAAGTTCTAGCATCATGCTGCCAATCTCCTTCTCTCATTCTACAAATTTAAATTTTAAGGTTACTAGTTACTTTCGACATTGTTGATCATTTGAGTGCATAAACAATATATCATAAGCTAATTCGATTTGCATATGCATTTATAATTTAGATCTGATTTTTAAGGGCTCATTTTTATAGATCTAGCTCCTAACAAGTACTTGTTTAAAACTTTAAATTTTATCTCTTAAAAGTACTTGAACATTATGCTAAATTTTTTATGTTTCAATTGATCAATCTAGCATATTTGGCATAACTTTGTTGGTTGTTTTGTAGCATTTGATGAACAGGTAAAGAGGCAATATGGCGAAAATTTCCAAATTCAAGCCATCTGGGAGCCATTTTTTTTTTACCTTTTATCTAGGCATTTTTAAAGTCTCAAAACTTGTAAAATTGTGTTTCCTATTCTACAAAGGAACACAATTATTTTTCTTCATTGTAATAAAGAAAGCAAGTGGGCTGCCAAGAGCCCACACCCCATCCCCCTACAGGGGGGCGGCGGGGGCATGTCGTCTCTTTTTTGTGGTTTGATTTTTTAGAGTCGCTGCTTTCTTTTTCTGAGTTAAATTTTCAATTTATTTTTGCTTGCTTTTAACATTAACAAATCCAACTGTGTTCTTGAAGTACCTGAAAGGGGAAACGTGAGTATTAGTATTGTGATTGCTCTAAACAACTACACATTTGATGATAAAAAATTAAAATAAATCAAGGCTTTAGTCCATGTATGCTCTTGTGAACATTGCAGGCCTTTGGCTAAAATGGTGGGACAACCAGAAAGGGATTAGAGTTACTAGCTTAATAGGACAATCCACATAAAACTAATATTTAAGAACTCGGGAGGTCGCAAAGAGCGAATACCACAAAGTCAGGGGGCTACTCCAAGTAGGTTATGCTTTGCCTCGTAGGACACTTTGTAAAGTTACTTTAGCGCTTAGTTCAAGAAGGCAATTCTTAGTGGGCCAAACCAAGAATCAACCCACTCCTTAATCCACTCATTAATAAATTTAAAACTTACCAACGAGACAACTGCAATACTCTCTCGAGACATCAACAACACCCGTTATACACAATCGCTCCAGATTCATAGGCATTGGTCTTTGTTATTTTTATGGTTAAATCAATTCTTACAAATGTCGTGAATGGTGTTTACATTTCAAAGTTGTTATTATAATTCATTTGCAGTAGCTTGTTGTTGAGATTTTAATTCATTTCACATTAACTCCTAGAAATCAATCATTTATTTCGTAGAGTAAAAACCTTAGATTTTACTTTTTATAGGGACCACCACCCCCTTTGGCTTCGCTAGGAGTTGCCCTAGACGAAGGAGTCAAGATCAAGTGACAGCACTTGAATCTTACTTGCCCCCAAGGTCGCACCCAGTGGCTTAAAGATTTCTGCCACGTGACCTGAGGTGTGAATTAGGTGGAAACAAAAGCACTTGTGGTCTATGCACCTATCTATAATTAAAACCTAGTGGGAAGCTACAACAGTTCATACTATGTATTTACTCTAGTCAAACCTGCAAGATAACAAAAGAATATTACCTAAGAATGGAAGGAGAGATAACTTTCATTCACCAAGAGAAGTAGAAGAAAAATTCAGCAATGCGCAATCAAGGAAACAAAAACACAAGAAAATGGAGAAACAATGATTCTATTAGCAAAATGCTCCCATATCTTCAACCCTTTACAATGAGGGAGGTCTCTTCCTTTGCAATGCCCCCCTCTAATTAAGCATCCAAAACACCCGCTAACCTACTTAATTCCCATAGTTTCGAGTGGGTACTGCATGAGAGGGAATTGACTGAGGGCATTTGATACTTAGAGCAGAACATGACATTCATTCAATGTCAAGTCATCAGTCGGATAAAAGAAGCCTTATTTCTTTAGGCTTAAAAGTCAATAGCAAATTAGAATTGCACGCATGCAAATGCGAAGCATAAAACCTAAAAGTGACATGTGAACCCTAGAAGTGCATGAAGCTCTATTTAAGAGGGTGATTACACTAAAGAGGGTATCTATTATTATTGTTGATTGATTTTGGAGTTTCGAGCAGCAGCACAGCGTGCAGTCGTGACAGTTGGGGTTGGAGACGGTGTCTTCAACTAGCGAGGGTTCGGCAGTGAGATATCTTCCCTAGTCTCTTATTGGGATAGATCATTTAGGTTTATCCACAACATTCATCATGTACTTCAGTATTTGGAGATCCAACACATAACAAAGGGTTATTGGCAGATCCACGTTTTGCAGCCGGAAGTAGCAGGGAAACTATAGAAGGATTCGCTGGGACCACAAAACCCAGTCTTTCCTCCGCATGTCAACTTCCTCTTTCTCAGCAGGCCTATCCTACAACATACAGTGATTATCAGCCATCAGTTTGCTCATCTGGAGCAGTTATCAACAAAAAGAGAGCTAGGGGGTGTGAGCAGTAGAACCACAGATCAATTTGCTAGGGCACTTAGAGGCTGCCAAACGAGACGGTCTATCTCTCCGGCATCAACAGACGGACAAGCCCACAAAGTTTTAGCTTGATCTGACCTCTCCTCCTACAAAAACGTCACCCTCAGTCTAGAGGGTGCTTACGGTACTGCGGGGCTGTAACACCGGAGAAAATGAGCACTACTAGCCCACCTATCCAGATCTCTATGCTTGCAGCTATCTCTGCCATCATTATCAGCCTGGATATCAGTGGTAAGTGTTAATTTCTCTCTGCAAACCCTAGCCCTAATTCAGCTACATTTTAGGGAATTTTTGCATGGCAAGTTTGCATGCCCGATTATTTCGCATTTTTGTATGAGATTGAGTGTGCGAGTCAGCACTACAATAGAACAGTAGAGAATATCAGTATTTGGGATATTACAGTGGTATCAGAGCATGTTTCTTGCCAGCTGTGAGCTTGAACATGAGAAGTAGATGAATACAGAAGAGGACACTTTTGTAACCTATAGGAGAAGGAGGAGTAGGTACACATAGGAATTTGAGGATATCCAACTAGAAGATACCAACTTAGACATGGACCCACCAGGTATACACTCTGTCAAGGGAAAAGGAATGGGAGAAGATGAGGACAGAATGGAGTTTTGCAACCTAGTAAGCGCATTGCAAGACTTAGCCAAAGGGCAAAAAGACGTACTTAATGCAATCAACAGATTATCGGCAAAACTAGAACCAGGTAATAGCAGTACACCTCTCTCACCGGTAGATAGAGGAGGGTCTACAAGCAGTAGTGGGAAACATGCATACACCAATATGCAGAACACACCCCACATATATAACAGACCTTCTAGTAGGCTTACTATGCATCACTTCTTGGCAGATACAGTAGCAAGTCCAGTCATGCAGGCTGAGCCTAGTGAGCCCTTTGGGGTCTATTTGCAGGAATACAGGGACTTAGGGGATGAGTTTCATGCAGCCATGTCTTTTTCGGATTTTTGAACATGAAGAGTAGGAACAGGCCCAGGAATTTCAACAAGGGATTCAATTATTATGAATTGCATAAAACCTTGGGTAGGTTGACCATACCAAACTTTGATGGGGCTTGCGAAGGTTCAACGAGGATATGGGTTCAGAAGTTGGATACCTATTTCCAACTCAATCCCATGACAGAGACAGATGCCATTAAATTGGCTACACTCCGCCTGGACGGAGAGGCTCATGAGTGGTGGTACCACGGATTAGTGACATTGGGTCACAACACCATCAACTCCTATAGTGAGTTCACTCAGAAACTCATGGAGCGGTTTGACAGGAAAGATCTGGAGATACATTTCAGAGAGTTGGCTCAACTCAAGTAGACAGGTAGCGCCAAGGTCTTCATCTCATAGTTCCAGAGGGTAGCTATTATGGTGACAGATGTGTCAAAAAGCAGGCTGACTATGTTGTTTACTGAGGCCTTGACAGAACCACTACGGGGGTGGGCGAAAGCCTACAAACCCTCCACTCTACAGGATGCCATCAGCCGAGCCATAGATCTCCAAGACTCAGTCCGGAAGAATAGGTTTCCACTCAAGACCAACTTCCCAGTTAGTGACAAGGACAAGAAACCTTTCCAGCAGGACTTACCGAAGAAAACATGGTTAGACGATGACACTAGGAAAGACTTGAGACGGAAGAAATTGTGTTTTACTTGTCAGGAACCATGGTTCCAGGACACAGGTGCTCAAGAAAGGCCAAAGCCCACTACATAGAGGTATATTCAAACAGTGAATGGGAGGACTATGAGCAGGAAACAACAAAAGAATTGTGGGCAACAGAGGAGTCACTCCAGGATGATACACCAGTGGGAGTTATTGCTACGCTATCTGGAGTACTTAGGTTCCATACTCTCAGGGTCAGGGGAATAGTACAAGGCCACAGAGTGGGAGTATTGATTGATGGGGGAGAAACCCACAATTTTATTGATGCAACATGGGTGGCTAAGAGGGGTATTTCGATAGAGAAGTTTGAGGAATTTACTGTGGCAGTAGCCGGAAACTCTAACATGGAGTGCAACTATTGGATTCCAAAATTGAATGTCACATTAGGCAACTACCAGATGATAGATTCATTTTATGTAGTGGATGTGGCAGATACACATGTATTATTAGGCGTTCAATGGCTTTATTCAATAGGGAAATATACTACAGACTACCGAGCATTGGAAATGGAATTCTATGGACTAGATGGGAAACGGGTAGTTTTGAGGGGCATGAACACTTATCCCCCCAAAACCAATCTCTTCACAGAGAATGGAGGCAGTGCTTAGGAAGGATGACATAGAATGGTCAGCAGAATGTTTAGTCACCTTTAGGAAACCTCCAGAGAACAACACCCAACACCCAGCAAATATTCAGGCCTTATTGCAGAAGCACGAAAAGGTATTTCGGGATCTTCCAGCAAGTAGACCACCAGATAGGGGATTTGAGCATATCATTGAGCTGGAGGAGGGGACACAGGCAGTCATCACCACTCCTTACCGACATCCCAAAAGATATAAGGATGAGATCAAGAAGACGATCAAGGAATTACTAGAAATAGGATATATTCAGCCCAGTTCTAGTCCCTTTGCATCATCAGTGGTCTTAGTTAGGAAGAAGGATGGCACATTGCGAATGTGCATCGATTACAGAGCACTCAAGAAAAGATCATCAAAAACAGGTATCCCATTCCGAGGATTGATGAACTCATGGACGAGCTACGGGGTGCCAAATACTTTTCAAAGATTGATCTTCGCTCAAGATACCGCCAGATCCGAGTAAGGGATCAAGACATTTCCAAAACAGCTTTTCGTTGCCACTATGGTCACTATGAGTTCTTGGTCATGCCTTTTGGACTCACCAATGCTCCAGCCACCTTCCAATCGTGTATGAACCATACTTTCAGAGCTCAGTTACGTAAGTATTTGCTAATATTCTTTGATGATATTTTGATTTACAGCAAAATGTGGGAGGAGCATCTGACACATTTAGACGAAGTATTGAGCATTCTAGAAGAGCACTCGCTTTACGCGAAGATGTCTAAGTGTGAATTTGGCATGAAGGAGATGTTGTATTTAAGGCACATCATTAGTGCAGAAGGGGTACAAGTTCATATGGAAAAAATTCGGGCTATCAGGGATCGGCCCACGCCAAAGACAGTTACTAAACCGAAAGGCTTCTTAGGCCTTTGCACATATTATCGGAGGTATGTTAAGGGGTTCTCCCAATTCGCTGCACCACTCACTGATCTCACAAAGAAGGGGGCATTCACATGGACAAATTTGGCACAGAAAACCTTTGATGAAATGAAAGTCATCATGAGTTCTTGCCCGGTTTTGGCACTACCAGACTTCTCACAGCCGTTTGTAGTGGAATGTGATGCATCAGGAGAAGGACTAGGGGCAGTACTGATGCAAAACCATCACCCGATTGCATTTAAGAGCAGAAAATTGAAAAACTATGAGCGCCGCTAGTCCATATATGACAAAGAGATGCTATCCATCTTACATGCTCTCACCAAATTCCTACAGTACCTGGTGGGCAGCAAATTCAAAATCAAGACAGATCATAACAACCTCAAGTACTTCTTGGAACAGAAGGAGTTGAATGAGCGCCAACATAAATGGGTCAGCAAAGTGCAAGCTTATGATTTTGAGATAGAGTATGTGAAGGGTAAGAAGTTAGAACAATGTTGTAGCTGATGCATTATCCAGACGACCCGCTTCATTTTATCATGAGTATATCCACAGATTGGAGGTCTCTTCTTTTAGTAGAGTACTCCAAAAACAAATTTGCTTGCGAGTTAATGGATGGGCAGATTCACGATGACAGTTACAGAATTATAGATGACATCATCTATTACAAGGGCAGGATATACCTCGTCCCGGAATCAGCCTTAAAAAGGAAGATCATACAAGCATCACATGACTCACCATTATTAGGACATCAGGGTTTCTTGAAGACCTATAGGCAGATCCGAGAGAGGTTCTCATGGAAGGGCCTCAAAGGGGAAGTTATGCAGCATGTCCGAGAATGCAGCATTTTCCAGCAGAACAAGATCGAGCACATTCATCCGGCGGGGTTACTTCAGCCACTACCGATTCCAGAGCAGAAGTGGGAAAGTATTTCCATGGACTTCATTACAGGGTTGCCCAAGGTACAGGGACGAGACTGCTTATATGTCGTGGTAGACCGGTTGACCAAATTTGCCCATTTCTTTGCTATCTCATCCGATTATTCGGCAACACAGGTAGCCGAGTTATTTTTCAGGAAGGTCTTCAGACTACATGGGTTACCCAAGACCATTGTCAGTGATCGAGACAGTAAATTCACCAGTGCCTTCTGGCAAGAGCTATTCAAGTTAGTAGGGACAAAACTCGCTATAAGTACAAGTTATCACCTGCAAAGCGACAGGAAGACAAAGATTGTCAACAAGTGGGTTGAAGGGTATCTGCGCAATTATGTAGCAAGCCAACAAAGGACATGGATTAAGTGGCTACACTTAGGGCTGCTACAACACCACCTACCATATGTCTATCTGGATGACACTTTTTAAAGCATTGTATGGCTATGAGGCACTGAGCTTCGCAGGTCTAGCTTTTGGAGACAGCAGAACGCCCAAGGCCAAAGATTGGATAGAGGACAGTCAGGATATCCTTAAGGTCCTGAGGGAGAACTTACATGCATCACAGAATCAGCAGAAACTATACACAGACAGACACATGGTTGAGAGGAGCTTCAAGGTAGGAGATTTGGTGTACTTACGGATACAACCATACAGACAATCTTCCCTCAAGAAGAAAGGAGCGAAAAAACTAAAACCTCGCTTCTACGGGCCTTACAAGGTAATTCAGAAGGTTGGAGAGGTGGCTTATGAGCTAGAAATCCCGGAGGAAAGCAAGATTCACAATGTATTTCATGTGTCCAGTCTCAAGAAAACATTAGGACAACACATTGCTCCATCCACCGAGTTACCTCCCTTAGATGATGAAAGGTTGTTGGTACTGATTCCGGAGAGAATCCTACAGGTGCGAGAAAGGAAGCTCCAAAATAGGGTGATTCGAGAGTATCTGGTGAAATGGAAGGAATTACCTATGGAGGATGCCACATGGAAAGGAGAGTAGGTATTGCAGCATCCTAGTTTGCAGTTGCTTGAGGACAAGCAATTTCAAGCGGGGAGGACTGTAATGTCCCCCTCTAAGTAAGCATCCAAAACACCCGCTAACCTACTTAATTCCCATAGGTTTGAGCGGGCACTACATGAGAGGGAATTGACTGAGGGCATTTGATACTTAGCGCAGAACAGGACATTCATTCAGCCTCAAGTCATCAGTCGAATAAAAGAAGCCTTATTTCTTTAGGCTTAAAAGTCAACAGCAAATTAGAATTGCATGCATGCAAATGCGAAGCATAAAACCTAAAAGTGACATGCGAACCCTAAAAGCGCATGAAGTTCTATTTGAGAGGATGATTACGCTAAAGAGGGTATCTATTATTATTGTTGATTGATTTTGGAGTTTCGAGCAACAGCACAGCGTGCAGCCGCGTCAGTTGGGGTTGGAGACAGTGTCTTCAGCTAGCGAGGGTTCGGCAGTGAGATATCTACCTTAGTCTCTTATTGGGATAGATCATCCAGGTTTATCCACAGCATTCATCATATACTTCAGTATTCGGAGATCCAACACATTTCGAAGGGTTATTGGCAGATCCACGTTTTGCAGCCGGAAGTAGCAGTTAAACCATAAAAGGATTTGTTGGGACCACAAAACCTAGTCTTTCCTCCGCATGTCAGCTTCCTCTTTCTCAGTAGGCCTATCCTACGGCATACAGTGATTATCAACCATCAGTTTTCTCATCTAGAGCAGCTATCAACAAACAGAGAGCTAGGGGGGCGTGAGCAGCAAAACCACAGATCAATTCGCTAGGGCACTTAGAGGTTGCCAAACCTCTGCATGTGACAACCTATCTCTCCATCATCAACAGACGGACAAGCCTAGGAAGTTTCATCCTAATCTGACCTCTCCTCCTACAAAAACGTCACCTTCAGTCTGAAGGGTGCTTACGGTACTGCGGGGCGGTAACACCGAAGAAAAGGAGCACTACTAGCCCACCTATCCGGATCTCTATGCATGCAGCTATCTCTGGAGTCATTATCAGCTTGGATATCAGTGGTAAGTGTTAATTTCTCTCTGCAAACCCTAACCCTAATTCAGCTACATTTTAGGGCATTTTTGCATGGCAAGTTTGCATGCCCGGTTATTTCACATTTTTGTATGAGATTGAGTGTGCGAGTCAGCACTACAATAGAACATTAGAGAATATCAGTATTTGGGAAACTACATCCTTTTATAACACAAGGAGAGCCTCAAAACCATGGGTAAATACCATGGGCATACAAAATACAGCATGTTATTCTACAAAACCATGGTCTCAGCTTAGTTGGTGCACCCCACCTAGCTGAGTTGGCCCTCTAGAATTTGCCCATCTCACTTGTGGTCCACAAAAATGTTGGGATGGATGACAAATAGTTTGAAGATGAAGTCCCCAATAGGCCCAATTGCTAAAGTGGAATGTTGGGTCATGTTGTGAGCAAGAGACAGCGCCTCACTTGGACAAGTGTGTCCCCCTCATTTTCCAAATTTTCTATTTGCTGAGATAAATGTTGATTGTGGGGTCCAAATGCCATCTATATGCTGATCAAATGCCCCATTTCCATGTTGGTTTGCTGAAGTGGAAAGAAGTGCCAACTTGGTGAAGTTTCTAGCCATGAAAATTGCCCCTCTTGGCCCCCGTCAAGCTGAGTTGTTGATTTGAGTAACCAAAAATGTGCTAAGTGATCACCAATTGGCCCAAGGGATGTCCAAATCATACTTTAGGAGGACCCACCATGACAAATTTCCAAAATCTGATTTTCTGTAATAGTTGAATTATTAACTCGGCTAGACTTAGGATTTTTTAAATCAGACTTTAGGAAACCGTCTAATTATTTCCATATAATCCAAAAATGATGAATCCTTGTGCATCTTGAAGGGGAAATGCCTTTGATGATGTTCCATAGACCTCTGAAGATGATGCCGATCAAATCCATAATTGAAACCCTTTGCAAATGGCATTTGTAATGTGATCCAAATAATTAATCTTGGCCTTGGGCAATTTTTAAATTTAAACTTAGGAAAATTCCAATTAATTGCCTATTAGTCCAATTTTGCAATAAACCAAGGATGGAAGGATCAAATTAACTTCCAAAGTCATATAGTTGTTGAATGGAAATGACATGAGTGTATGCTCTGTTGGTCGGTCTAGTTGACTAAGTCAAACTGTCTTGTTAACCAAGTCAAAATGCCATAAAAGTCAAACTTGACCAATGAAGCTCTAGACCTCTCGACAGCTTTGGAAGGAGGATTTTGCTCTCTTAATGCTTCAAATTGAAGAAGTACTAGAGTCAAAGTTACATACAATAGACTGTTTATGTAAGTCATCATATATCCTCACCACAGATCATGATGCATAAGTTGTGGTATTGAATCCCAAGGATAAAATACAAGAATATTGTGTTTGGGGACAGCTATTCAATGCTTCATCTTATTGAATAGTCCTCTGCTAGTATGGTCTAGCTGACTAAGTTAAATTTTCTTGTTGACCAAGTCAAGTTGTCGAAAAAGTCGAACTTGGTCAAACTTGACCAATGAATATCTAGACTTCTCAATAGATTTCGAAGGAGGATTTTGCTATCTCTTAATGCTTCAAATTGAATAAGTACTAGAGTCGAAGTTACATACAACAGTCTGTTTATGTGAGTCATCATATAGCCTCACCATAGATCATGATGCATAAGCTGTGGTATTGAATCCCAAGGATAAAATACAAGAATATTGTGTTTGGGGACAGCTATTCAATGCTTCATCTTATTAAATAGTGCATGTTTTAAATTTGTATGTAAAGATTGCAAAATTAAATCTTTTGTTGTGGTACCTACATCTATTTAACGTATTGTGTGAAGGTTCCTTTTTGCTATTTGAATATATTTGTGAATTTCCATTTTAATGTTACACGGTACAATATAGTACTTGAACTTGTATGATTTGTCTTTTAACATGCACAGTTGGTATGTTGTGGTATTGAATCCCAAGGATAAAATGACAAGACTAATGTGTTTTGGGACTACTCAATGCTTCATCTTATTGGATAGAATCATATGCAGTACCTTAATTTGTAGTGCATCTCTTAAATTTGGATGTAAGGATCGTAAAATTACTAAGGTTTTGTTTGGGACCTATTTCTATTGAATATAGTTTGTAAAGGTTTCTTTTTCCTATTTTAATATATTTGTTATTTCCTTTTTAATTGTAAGCTGCCCTAGCTTTTCATGCAACCAAATGTTTCAGTTCCATCTTTTGTAAAGGTTTCTGTGTCATTTTTCTTTAGGAATTTGTGCAGTTTCAAACCTTTTAAGCCACTTCCCTAGTACTAATCTCACTTTTGTTTCAGGCAAACGTGGATGCTTTGATTAATGTTAAGCTGGAGAAACACAAAAATTTGCGAGAAGAATCACACTTTTATTGGAGAGAAATTGAGGATGGAACCCTTAAGTTTGACCGGAAAAAATTTGAGGTATACAGTACACTTGTGATCCTAGTGTTGCGTGTATCAACTAGGTTTGGATAAGATGTTTCATATGTGCACTGCATTAAGAAGTCTAGATAGGATGAATTGGTTGAAGCTTATTTTAATATTTGTTACTTTCTATTTCTTATTACCTTTATTGTTATTCTGAAACAGGTTGATGTATTAAGGACATTAACCAAGCATGACTTGATTCAATTTTTTGATAATTACATAAAATTTGGCTGTCCTGGAAGAAGAAAATTGTCTGTGCAAGTATATGGAAGTTGTTACAGTGGAGCATACAAACTAGCTAAGTCTATTGACATATCCTCCAACAAAGATGTTTGTAATGGGAATACAGTTACATCAGATACTTCGGATATAGGGGTATTAAAGGTTGGCACAGTTAAACTTGCTTCTTCTGATCAATCAGCTGATATGAATAGCAGCGAACTAGATGTATATCAGGGAAAGTGCATCCATGACATATATAGCTTCAAAAGGTCTCAAACTTTGTTTGGCTCTTTGAGGAGTGGAGTCAATCAAGCTTATAATAGCAACAATTGAAGTCATTGTATAACGAAATTATGCTGCAGTTTTTTATGCTTTAATGCCTTAACCCAAGCACATATTCTCTCTAATACTACAGTGGATTTCTCTCTACTGAAAGATGAATTGTTTTATGACGGTTTACTATGCTTCTTAGCATCTCAGAATCCAGCATAGTGCTATAACTAACTTTCTAAAGTTACAAATGGTTTTTATTTGGTATGCTAGATATAATGTTGTATGAATACTAGATCCATGGCTATGATTTCTTGGGAATTGGAAGCCACTTCTTAATTGATTTTCATGCTATCATCAAAATATTGTTCAACGTTTTCTGTCTCTAGTGATGTCTTATAATAAAAAATATCATGATTGGAAAAACATGCATCTTCTTTAATAGAAACCGAAACTACCATTTGATATAATTTGCCTATGAAAAATAGTTAATAACCGTACTGAGTTAGTTAAAATCCTGGAATTTTTTTGCATCCTTCTAGTGTAGCTCGAGTTTGCAGTTCCCCTTTTTCTATGAAATATGTGTGAAGAACACTAGAGCGTTCACAATCCTATTTTATTGTATAGATATTGAGGTTTTTTTTACTATGAAATATGTGTGAAGAACAACAGTAGAGGGTTCACAATCCTATTTTATTGTATAGATATTGAGGCTGTGAATAAACACCGGATGTGGTTTTTGCAAATCTAAATATATTGCAAAAAAAAAGTCTAAAAATGGAAATTGGAAAATCAAACTTGAAGGCATATACTTCAGTGGCATATAAGTTATAATTTGATCAGCATTCTTGTCATCTTAAAAACATTTTGTTAGAGGTGAGAAAATATTAAGGCTGTTAAAGTGAAAAATTAACTGTGTTATCCATATCATATTATAACAACTTATACCATCTCTATCAAATGCTCAAAATCAAAACTTAGTATAGTTGTCGCAAAATACAATTTTTTGGAACTATAAACAATCAAAAGGCAATTAAAGTGAAAAATTAACTATGTTATCTATATCATATTATAACAACTTATAAAATGCTTAATTGCGTTATCCATATCATATTATAAAAACTTATAAAATGTTTATCAAATGCTCGAAATCAGAACTTGGTATGTATGGTTGTTACAAAAAGACAATTTTCTTTGAACTATAAACAATCAAATGAGTTGAGATGAGTTGATCTCAAGGTATTTCTAAAATGTGTATTACATCAACCTATAGTTAAACATAGATATATGGCTTTTTTAAGCTTATTAAAATTTCTACTAAAGTTGGTCAAGCATAAATAGTAAAATCATGATAAGTTGATCAAAAGACTTGTAAATGACTAGGCATGACAACTTGATCAAGACTTGTAAATTTTGACAAACATAATTAAATCTAGGTGTTATTATTATTATTTTATATATGCTCATTGTAAAGAGAAAAGCATTATGTGCAATTTAGATGCCTTGACATAGAGTTTGGTAGTCATGAAAACAAAGGAATTTTCTTATAGGGAATTGTGATAATTATAGAGAGGTTTATTTTGTTGTGGTCTCACCTGATGTTAGCTACAAACAAAAGAGTGTGTATGATGTGAGCTATAGCTTGGGTGGGCCTAATGGTTAAGAACATGTATTTTTTCCTAGGAGGTTATAGCCCCTGTGGATGATGGAGAAGCATCAATGACCCATTCAGTGGTCATTCATGCTCTATGTATACCTTTGTAGACTTTAGCAGTTACATTGTTGCGTAGAGGAGGTCCTTTGTCCCACAAACAAGGGGGTCTCATACACCAAATTGGTGTCTAACTTGGCCAGGACCTTAAAAATAGATTATTATTATTATATTACACATACAAACAAAACACTTGTAGAGATGAGATATTGGTTGATATTATTCCATGTGTATAGATGTTAATACATAGAGATATCTCATGATAGGGATGTCCAATGAAAAATATGTCATCCAACAATTATGTTATTATATAACTTGGTTTATTTCATGGCTCGTGCTTGTTTTACACTAAAGCCATATTGGTATGTCATAGCCAAGCTAGATGCATTACAATGTAATATGATTATTACTAAAAACTAACTCTTAAAACCCTTACCTTAACAATCAATTGAGAACATATGCTTGTTTCAAAATATAATTTTTATTTGAAGAAGTGTGTAAGATGTCTATAAGTTGTCTTTCAATTGTACAATTGATCAATGAACAAATATGATGGTGGAAGTTTACATCTCCAAATTGTTATACTCTTTCCTTACTGCTTCATGTACATATCCAAGGTCCCTCCCAATTGCACTCCAAAAACCAAATTCTAAAGTTATCACAGAATGAGAAGTAATGTTGATTTCATGGCATGTAATTGCTTTGGTTGATGCCTAGTATGCTTAGTCACCAATGCCCTATCTGAACATTGATTCATCGATAAGATTGAAGTCAAGGGTAGTTGAAAAGTTCATCCTAGCTATTTCAAATGTAAATATTAATTTCAATTCCAAAAAGTTTATTTTTTCAATAACTATTTACAAAATTTTGTAAATGTCAAACAAATAAGCCTTTGGAGCCCCATATTAACCACTAAAAACTCTAATATAGGCTTGTAATTTGCACCCCTTATTGTTGTTCTACACCTGTGAATTTCACAACATGTCAATAATGTTACCACTCTTTGCATATATTTAGTGAGTCTTCAAATAAATTGCATCTTTGTCATTGCCCTATAAACTCAACCTCATTGTAGGAGGCATGCGTGGTTTCTTTAACTAATCTCTCCCTTCTTAATTTGTGATTCAACAAAGTTTAATAAGTGTACAACAAATTAAAAATATCTATAGAACATGCTACTCACCCCTTTTTAAGCATTCCACTTGTTCCATTTGAATTCTCGTTTCTCCTACGCATTGTTGGCATCTCCTTCCTATTTTGCAACATGCACACCATTTCTTGATGATTTACCAACACCTTGCACATGTTATAGGTCAACTATCACTTTAGTTTCAAACCAACAACAATCATATTGATTCAAATTTGACTTTATATCAATTCTTATATCCTTGCTCATACAATAAGACTCATGCAAGGATCCTAGATACTTTTGTATTTTCTTGGTTGGGATACTTTTGCCAATCTTCTACTTATGGCATACTCATATTTTCCTTCTGAACATTCAAAACTGGAGCAAACATTTTTAGACGACTTACCTTTGGTATTCTTCCAAATCATGCCTCCTCGGGGTTGTCTATCACTCATTTAGTGGGACTTCTATTCATCAAATAAATTTGTGTATGAATCTCTTCCAACCAATAAGTCATTGGAACTAACTTTGTATATGACATACTTTGTCATGTTTATCATCATTTGCTTCTCTATGCATCACAATATTGCCTCCATATTCCTTCCCTCTTACAAAAGTCAACGAATTCCCCAATTTATTCTCTTCTATTTGACCAAAGAATTCTTATCTTTCTATTATATTTTTCTTGAACTTCAATTTTAAATTTATTTAACACACTTAAAGCACCTAGGTTTTGTCTAAGAAAGTAGACCCACTAATTTTATGAGAGGTCATCAACAAAGAACAAAAAGTCACTTGCAATGATTGGGTGATCATTGGAGCAAGTTTTTTTATGTACACAAGCTCCAACACTATGCTTACTCTTGAATCTCTACTTATGTCACCAACCTCCTTGTGGTGCTTACTTGCTAGACATATTGCGCACATCTCCTCCTTCCAAAAAGAGTATGTAGACCAACATTTCTAACCTACTCCGAATAGAAAGATGTTAAAAATTAAACGCCCATACATATTATGCTAAAATGGATTAACATTGGTGTTTTCATTACCCATCAATTAGCATGACATTAACATTGTCATGCCTTTTATAACCCATGCTTCTCTACCCTTGAAGTAATAATCTTTCTCTTGTTTTTTATCATGCATATGCCTCCTTTAAAAAATACTTCCACTATTAGGGCCCTCCCTAACCCCCTTACCTTATCAATGTACAAGGCACAAGGCCCATTAGCCTTAATGGATAGTTACTTAATGAAAAATGAAAAATGGCCCTCTTTATTAAATAAAATCCCATACGTGGTTGGCCATCATAATAACGGGACCACAAGTAGTTAGAACTATGGCTATTGAAATAAGATATATAGAGTAGTAAGATGTGTAATATTTAATAAAAAAGTGCCATTGTGTTTGGAGCTTTACTCTTGGAGGTTTCCCCCTTTATCTATTCCCTCTTGTATTTTTCTATCTTTTCTCTTAATTTCTCGGTGTAAGCAAATCATAAGTGGTATCACGGCTCTTTCTTAGGCAAAAGGGGAAGTATTTTCTAGGGTTTGGCCCTTTCAAATGAGTTATCTTGGCATTTTTTCCCCAACTTTTTATTTTTTGTGTCATTGTAGAATTTGAAATTCGTAGGGTTCAACAACAACAACAACATACATGGGTAACTTATGTTTGAATTTCATCTTCTAGGTCATTATACTTTTGGAGAGATACATTGTCAAAGTTAAGGGAATTTCTCCTAGGGTTTGGCTCTTTCAAACAAGTTAGCTTTGCATTTTTGCTCTTATTTTTCCTGCGAAGTTTTAGTATCTAAATTTCATAGGGCACATAAAGAACATTGGTAAGTATCTTGGGTCCAATTTTTAGCTTATGGGTTGCTACTGTTTCAAAGATGCACTCTACGTAATTTAGGCAATTTGAATGGCCCAAAAACTATCCTTAAACAAGTACCCTATGTAAAACTGTTATATTTGAATTTTTAAAAATCCAAATTGAGTGCCACCAATAGTATTATACAAAAGACAAACTAGAGTACTTCTGGTAACAATTTCATATTTCGAATTGGAAAATTGGATGTGTGATAGGTCATACAAGTTTGCCCTTCTGAGTAATCCAAAATCAACAAGTCTTGGGAAAATTACCCTATTTTTTGCTTGGCACATCAGTCAAACTTGTGCCATTAAAGAGTAGACATATCAACCAACTGAAGAAAAAACTTTATAAGAGGTGCAAAATTTTCAGAATTACAGAAGCCTCTAGACTCCCCAAATTAGGTTTTACAAGAAGTTGTGCTTATTTCTAAATTTCGGCCTCAAACCCTACCTTGAAAAGTAAATTATTTTTCAATAATCGTAGAGCTCTTTTTGGGGTTAAATATGTGTTCTAGAATCTTTAAATGACATAGTGATATGTCACTCAGTCGGTAAACATGTGGTTGGGGAAGAATACACGCAGAAAATACAAGGGTACTTAAGCCACCTTATTGTGCACCCTTGTAACCTTTGTCGGTACCCCTTCGAGTAGTACCACATTAGACACCACATATATACTAAATTTCACTTACATGCACCCTTGGGTATAAACAAAGTCCCCTATGTATACATGGAACTTGTTTTAGATAAAATTGATTGATTATTACTATTAGACCCTAGAAATATATCAAAGAGCTATAAACACATAGCAATAAACCACACTCTATATCGATTCCTTATAGCGATAAACCACACTCTATAGATAAAAATACCTAGAATTATTTTCCTAAGGTAGACTTGGACAAGTTTGATGGTTCTAACCCATCAGGATGGGTCACTCAAATTGAACATTACTTTTCCCTTCATGCTATTACTGATGACATGATGAAACTTAAGGTGGGGGTCTTGTATTTGGATCCAGAACGATGGAAGTTTTGGGAGTGGCATAAAAATCCCTATGGGAACTATGTTGCTTGGTGTCTAATTGTAAAATCTCTCCATGAGCATTATGAGTGAGATTGTTACTATTTGGGGTGGCTTACTAAGCTACACAAAATAGACTCAGACATAGACTTTATCTCAACCTTTGATCAATTAGCCATTTGTACATAGATCTTAATAGATTATTTATATAAATAATGTTTCATTAATGACCTCAATGAGGAAATTAAAGCACAAGTCAAACCATCATCCTGCTACTTGGTTGGACGCATTGCAGAGGACTCTAGAAGCAGAGATGTTAATCAATGCACAAACCAACAAATCCTCTTTCACTCCTCATTCATGCCCTATATAGGTCAATTCCTCGGGAAAAATTCCTTTGTCTCCCTTGAAAGTATAGAAGTTGTCTCTATTAGAAATGGTAGATCGACAAAGATGGGGACTTTGTTATAATTGTGATGAAAAGTATGCTACAGGTCATCAATGTAAAGAACAAAAGTTATTCCATATTGACGTGATAACTCATACCCATTCTAAAAACATCATTATGGAAGATACCCCTAAGCTTGATGCTATTGACCAAACTCCTCCCATGCAAGAAGACGTGGAAACCAAGAAGAACCCCTAATCTCTCTTCACAATTTATCCAGTATTCCATCCCCATAAACCTTGAAACTTTGGGGTTATATATGCATTGCAAAGTGATTGTCTTGATTGACAATGGTAGAACCCACAACTTTATTCACTACCAATTGGCTGAAGAACTACATTGTTATGTCCACTCGATGCCCAACTTTCAAATTATGATAGCTAATGGTGAGATGAAACGTGGGGAACATTGTAAAAATATAAAACTTCAATTGGGTCATTATCATCTCAAAATCCATATGTTGGCCATAGATTTGGGTGGTTGCGATATAGTTTTGGGGTAGAATGACCACACACCTTGGGGGAAATTACCATGGCATTCAAGGAATTATACTTAAGCTTCACTGAGGACTCTCATACTCACCCCTTCAAAGGGCTCCAGAAAAGCTCCCTTGAAATCATAAGTTCTCATCATTGGAAATATAATTGAAGAAAGGTAACTAGAATTATTGTTTACTTCCATGCCATCTATACTCTCAATAGAACCACATCTGAAATCCATCTTGACTTGTAGAGGGTTTTGGACAATCATCAATAGGTATTTGAGATACCAAAGGGTTTACCCCCATCTAGAGGAGAGAATGACCATGCCATTTCCTTGATTATGGGTAGTCAACCACCAAATGTATGGCCATATAAACACCCATTTGCACAAAAATAATGAAATTGAAAATATAATTTAGGAGCTACTAGAGGTAGGAGTCATATGTCCCAGTACTATCCCATATTCATTCCCAATGGGCATGGCTTTAAAGAAAGAAGACACTTGACACGTGTCTTGATTTGCGTGCTCTTAATAAGTTGACCATCAAAGATAAATTTCCCATCTTATTCATTGATGATTTTTTGTATGAACTCCATGGGGATCAAATTTTCATCACACTCAACCTTCATTCTTGATACACCAAATCAAGATGAAAGAGGTAGACATTCCACAGACAACTTTCTAGACACATGAAGGCCATTATGAGTTCTTGGTAATGCCCTTGGACTTTGTAATGCCCCCTCTACTTTTGAAATCCTCATGAATAAAATTTTGAGGCCATATCTTCATGATTTTCTTTAATGACATTTTGATTTACATTAAAACTTGGGGTGCTCATGTACAACATGTTGATGAAGCCTTGTAACTCCTTCGGGACCATCAATTGTTCATCAAATGCTCCAAATGTGCTTTTGGGGTCTTGGAGGTTAAATAATTAAGTCACATTAGCGAACTAGATGGGGTGAGAGTGGACCCCAAGAAGATTGAAACAATGCTAGAATGGCCCCAGCCTAAAACCTTAAAGAGCTTATGTGTGGTTTTAGGCCTTACATGATAATATAGGAATTTTATGAAGAAACATGGTAAAATTGCAGTCCCATTGATAACCTTTCTCAAGAAAAATGTATTTCCATTAAACAAAGTGGCATAACAAGCATTCTCAGTTCTAAAGCAAGGCATGTGCACCATACCAGTCTTAGTTGAGCCTGATTTTATTAATACTCTTGTATTGAAATGTGATGATTCCGAAAAAAGTCATGCGTGCAATGTTTATGCAAGAAGGAAGACCCTTTGAATTCACTAGTAAGCAATGTGAAAAGAAATTGGGGAAGCCTACCTATGAGAAAGAAATGATTGCCATCCAACATGTAATTGACATGTGGAGGTTTTATCTCATATGGTGGTGCTTCCAGATCAAGACAGATCACCATAACTTAAAGTATTTCTAAATATCTTCTCATCAAGCACCTTCAAGGGATACCAACCCTCCCTAGGGTTACGCTTGGAAACAAGATACATTGTGATATAAAGGTCGTCTTTTTCTAGTACTTGACTCTTCCTTAAAACAAACAATATTAATAGAGTTGCATTCATATCTTCTTGCAAGTGACTTGGGATTTTATAAAACTTATGCACATTCTAGGTGCTCCTTCTAGGAAGGCATGTAAAAGGATATCCTTACTTTTGTAGCAAAACGTGACACTTATGAAAGGAAAAAGGGTGATACAATAAATGCTATTGGGGCATTGCAACCATTATCAATCCCAACCACTATTTCGACCGACATTTCCATGGAGTTTATTGTTGGTCTTTCGAAAGAAGGTAAGAAATCAGTCATCATGGTTGTAGTTGATTGGATTCCCAAATATGTTCATTTTTGTTCTCTCCAAACCCATTTACCCTGGCAATGGTTGCCCAAATTTTTTTAGACCATATTTTTAAACTCCATGGTGTGCCTTCCTCCATTATGTTAGATTATGATCCCACATTCACTGGCAAATTTTGAAAATAACTATTTAAGATACAAGGCACCTAGTTGCAAATGTGCACCTCTTATCATCCTCGAATAGACAATCAAACTTAAGTAGTCAACAAGTGTCTTGAAACCTATTTGAGATGTTTTACATCTAAAATGAAGCATCAGTGGGCACAATGGTTACCTTTGATAGAATGATGGTATAATGCCACTTATCATGAGGCTACAAAAATGACACCATATGAAGCAATCTATGGGAAACAACCACCCTCCATGTTTTCTTATCTACCGGGTACTTCTAAACTACATGAATTCAATCATTTGCTTCATAACAGTGATGTCACTCTCTGCACACTTAAGAAAAAATTAGTAATGGCTCAAAAATGCATGAAGCAACAAGCATACCAACATTGCTCAAAGGGTTCATTTGTAGAAGGTGACCATGTGTTCCTTCAAATCCAATCTTATAAGCAAACCTCTCTTAAAGTTAAAGGCCATCAAAAGCTTGCACCAAAGTTTTATGGCCCATATCAGATTGTTCAACGCATTGGTCAGGTGGCCTACAAATTAGTGCTCCAAACACTCTCCAAGATTCATTGAGTATTTCATGTGTCTTGTTTGAAGAAGGTAGTGGTTCAAAATTGTCGAGTTCAAACTATATTACGAGAACTGGATGAAGAAGGATCCATTTGGATCCAATTAGTAGTTTTGGACACTTGGGAATGTCAGCTCCGCCAATGCACTATCCATGCATTTTTCATTTAGTGGAAGGATACCTCACTAGAAGCTTCTACTTGGGAACCATAATCCATTTTGTAGTATTTTCCCCATCTCCAACCTTAGGAGAATGCTTTGTTTGAAGGGGGAGGGAATCTTAGGGACCCACCCTAACCCCTTTACTTTATCATTGTGCAAGGCCACAAGGCACATTAGATAGTTAGTGGATAGTTACTTAATGAAAAAGTGCCCTCTTTATCAAATAAATGCCCCTAGGTGTTCGGCCCTCATTAATAACATGACCACAAGAAGTTAGGACTTTGGATATTCAAATATTATATATAGAGTAGTAAGATATGTAATGTTTAGTCAAGAATTTCCATTGTATTTGGATCTTTTCTTTTGGAGGTTTCCCCCTTGAAGAAGCAAGTGAACATCTCTCTCTATTTTATCTATTCTCTCTTGTATTTTTCTAGTTTTTCTATGAATATCTGGGTTTAAGCATATTACATCCACAATTGGTCTATGATCTATAATCTAACTAATGAAGAGTCAAATTCTTATTTATACCAAGGATGTTAAAATATGATTAAAACCAAATTTCTTATTGTTTGTAAGTGATAGTTGGCCATCCTCTAGCCCTTTTAATATATGAGTCATTCCATCACCTAAAGTGAATGATTATTCCCTAGACATGGATTCCACAAGTGAAACATATCAATGCTCATATTTGTCATATGATTAGAGACACTCATGTCAAGATACCACATGTACATTGCAAATTGATAAACATAGACATGTTTCCACTGGCCATATTTTTTTGAATCCAAAATTCCTATACTTTCTTGATTTGGAATTTTCTAAGCAAATAACCTCCTTAAATAAATAAAACTTCAAAAAATAAATTTCAAAACAAGGTCTTACCTCATAAATACCTTGTCTCGTAGTTCTACAAAACAATAACTATCGTTGTTATTAACCCCTTGGAGCTTACTTCACATAAAATGATATTTTTTTCTCTTGACAACATCCTACTTTGAGTGAACATTCCTACCCACATATTTTCCCTAACAACTCTTTTCCAATGAATAATCTCAAATCTATCACTATTATGGCATCTTGGGCCTTCGCACAATTTCAAAAAAAAGTCCTTTGTTATCCTTACTAGATCCAATGCTAGGAACAATATGAATGGTATTTTATTTAGTATTAATTTCAATGTTATTTATCTTCTCATACCTTGTTACTCCAAGCACCACAACTATCTAAAACATCAATTTTTTTTCTTATTCCTTTCTCATGCATTCGACAACCATGTCTCTAACTTTTAATTTTTAAAGTTTCACCAAAAAAAATTTGGCGTTTTAAACTTACCACTTCTCTAGCTTCTCCACATTGTGATGTACCACTTTCTACACACCTCTCACTATACCTAGTACTCTTTCTACCCAATGCTACTTGCCTTATTGCTAGCATTATACATGCAAAAATTATTTCATTAGAAAAAGGCCTTATAATTCACAATGAGTTTATTATACCAACCAAACACCATGACATATGTGGTATGCACCCATGTTAATGGAATTTTGAATCATGGCATTCGTCTATGTTAATGGAATCTTGAATGGTAAACCACAAATTGTGAATTGTATATAGTAGACTATGAATTGTGAAGTATGGAATCATGAATTTGTATATGCCGTTACCATGAAACCATGAAATAGATTTACATAATGAATAACAAAGGTTGTAAACTATGCAATGCTTCCATGGTTTATGGTTCACAACTCTATAAAAAATCTCATGGTTCCATGGTTCAGTGCTCATAGTTATGGTTAATGGTTCATTGTTCACAATTCATGGTTTCATCAACATAAGTGCATGCCACAATTCATAGTTTCATCTACATAGGTGCATATTGCATATGGCATTACATTGGGTGGGTGTCTGCAACACACAATCATAAATATTGGTTCTAGTGCATAATGGCTTACAAAACTACAAACTCATTCTTCTAACAACTAGCTTATCTTCCCTCTAACTTGTTTTGGTTTGCAAAAAATATCTTAATTAACATGGTAATTGATTTCATCCACATAGAATAAAAATATAAATCTTAAATAAATTTTAAACAAACTTCAAAGTTATAAACTAAATGTGGTAGATAGTTTTCTCATTTATAGACTCGTGATTGGATCCTTGTTGTCACACACATATGACACTTGCATACACTCAAAATATTTGTGCACTATGACTATTTGATCCATAGTTTGAAAGGCCTAATAATGCCCAACATCACTTTTATTTGGATGATTCCATAACACCGTCTATTAACCAATGAAGTGGACATTTAATGCACCCCTCACATTGTGTACATGGTGTATGTTGTGGAGAGTCATATGATTGGATAAGAATTGGTGCATAGGTACAGACCTTGTGTACACTTCAAAAATTGTGTGCGCATTGTTCAAAAGGCATACTGATGGAAAACCTCACTATTATTTGGATGATGCCACTACAACATTTGTTAACTATTCAAGTGGACTGTTAATATACCCTTGAAATAGTATATACCATAGGTGTGTACACATCATATGTTGCATAGATACATATGATTGGATTAGCATTGGAACACATGTACAACCCCTGCATACTTTGAAATTTGCACATTGTGAGTCTTTGAAACATTGTTGGAAACACCTAATAATGGCCAACCTTGTTCTTATTTAGATTACACCATAACAACATCATTTATTAACTAGTGGAGTGGTCCTTTAATGCACCCTTGAAATGATGTACAACATGAATGCACACACACTATATGCTACACAAATCCTTACAATGGAATTTGCACTAACACACATGTATGAATAGGCTTAACATAGTCTCTAAAATTAAAATTTGTGCATAGTACAACTCTTAACATAGTCTCTAAAATTTGTGCATAGTACAACTCTTTGAGTCCTAATAATGGGAAAGCTAATTGTTATTTGGAATATGCCATAATGAAAACATTTATTATTTAGTTAAATGGCCATTTAATGAAACAACTAACATGGTGTGAAACAATTAACATGGTGTAGAACACAGTGTATACACATTGTATCTTGTACAAACTCATATGATGGGATTAGTGCAAGCACAATAGTACAACCCCTACATACATTCTGTAAATTGTTTTCTCTATGATGCTTTGATAAACTATGCAAACGACCTAATGATGGCCAACCTAATTAATATTTGGATGATTCATAACGGCATTGTTTATTAACTAGTCAAGTTGTTAGCACTATTTTATTTTTGCTCGAGTTAGTGTTAATGCCTTAAAAAAATTGGGTTTTCACTGGTGCTCTGGTGGTTTTTAGGTTTTAATAATTAAAAATTTCCGAGGTTTGGCTAGTAAAGAGTTTTAATGGTTATTTGAGAAAAAAGAAAAAGAAAAAGAATTTTTATAACTGGTGTTGATGCGGAAAATTTTATTCATTTTGAATAAATTTTTAAACATTGGTTATATGTAAAGTTTGGCTTTATAGTCAAGTTTTTATATTTTTTGACCAAGGTTTATTATTTTTATAAAAATATTGACCAAAGAAGTTTTTATAAAATTTTTGGCACAAGTCCGCTCAACACCGAGGGCCAATGGCCACATGGGGGCCACCACATCAACGCACACGGAGTAAGCTATCTACCCGACAATTTGCACTGGGGCCCACGTGACGTCGTCGAGTGATAGCTTACTCCGTTACTTCTCTTCCATGAGATCGAACAAGTATTACCTGAGCCATATTTGGAGGAAACTCAAACTAATATGATTTTCCAAGTACATATTTAATACAAAATGATTATTCATCATTGTAAGCATGATCGTTAGATTTTCTATCTAATAACCCATAAATGGGATGTAAGATCGTGATTCGCCAAAGAGAAATATTATTTACTCTTTTCCATTTTGTTTGTAGTACTGGGATGACAAGATAAATTGATTTTGCTATGTCTCCCTCAGTGTTCTGTTCACATGGATTGCTAATTAGGGTTTCTTCAATATTCTGGGAAGTATGATTTAAGTTTTGTTCAAAAACAGAATCAGCGTCAGCAGGCTAGGAGGAAAAGATTTATCCTTGGGAAGTACAGGCCAATTGGAGGAAAAGATTTCTCCTTGGGAAGTATGATTTAAGTTTTGTTCAGAAACAGAATCAGTGTTCCCCCCAAATATGGATCAGGTAATACTTGTTGAGAATCGGGTGGGTCTCAGTCCCACAGAAGAGAAGTAAGAGAAGTAACGGAGTAAGCTATCACATGGATTGCTAATTAGGGTTTTTTCAATATTCTGGGAAGTATGATTTAAGTTTTGTTCAGAAATAGAAAAGGACTACCACATCACTTTGTTGAAAAGCTTTCTCGGACACGAGGACTACCACATCACTTTGTTCCTTAGCTAATTAGGGTTTTCTTCAATATTCTGGGAGGTATGATTTAAGGTTTAAATATTCTGGAGGAAAAGCTTTCTCAGACACAAGGACTACCACATCACTTTGTTCCTTAGCTAATTAGGGTTTCTTCAATATTCTGGGAAGTATGATTTAAGGGTTCCGCTCAACACCGAGGGCCAATGGCCACATGGGGGCCACCACATCAACGCACACGGAGTAAGCTATCTACGAGACGATTTGCACCGGGGCCCACGTGACGTCGTCGAGTGATAGCTTAGTCCGTTACTTCTCTTCCGTGAGATCGAACAAGTATTACCTGAGCCATATTTGGAGGAAACTCAAACTAATCTGATTTTCCAAGTACATATTTAATACAAAATGATTATTCATCATTGTAAGCATGATCGTCAGATTTTCTATCTAATAACCCATAAATGGGATGTAAGATCGCGATTCGCCAAAGAGAAATATTATTTACTCTTTTCCATTTTGTTTGCAGTACTGGGATGACAAGATAAATTGATTTTGCTTTGTCTCCCTCAGTGTTCTGTTCACATGGATTGCTAATTAGGGTTTCTTCAATATTTTGGGAAGTATGATTTAAGTTTTGTTCAGAAACAGAATCAGCGTCAGCAGGCCAGGAGGAAAATATTTATCCTTGGGAAGTACAGGCCAGTTGGAGGAAAATATTTCTCCTTGGGAAGTATGATTTAAGTTTTGTTCAGAAACAGAATCAGTGTTCCCCCCAAATATGGATCAGGTAATACTTGTTGAGAATCAGGTGGGTCTCAGTCCCATAGAAGAGAAGTAAGAGAAGTAACGGAGTAAGCTATCACATGGATTGCTAATTAGGGTTTTTTCAATATTCTGGGAAGTATGATTTAAGTTTTGTTCAGAAATAGAAAAGGACTACCACATCACTTTGTTGAAAAGCTTTCTCGGACACAAGGACTACCACATCACTTTGTTCCTTAGCTAATTAGGGTTTTCTTCAATATTCTGGGAAGTATGATTTAAGGGTTTCTTCAATATTCTGGGAAGTATGATTTAAGGTTTAAATATTCTAGAGGATAAGCTTTCTCGGACACAAGGACTACCACATCACTTTGTTCCTTAGCTAATTAGGGTTTCTTCAATATTCTGGGAAGTATGATTTAAGGGTTTCTTCAATATTCCGGGAAGTATGATTTAAGGTTTGAATATTTTGGGAAGTATGAGACAAGGACTACCACATCACTTTGTTCTTTAGCTAAAGTATGATTTATCTTCAATATTCTGGGAAGTATGATTTAAGGTTTGAATATTCTGGGAAGTATGACACAAGGACTACCACATCACTTTGTTCTTTAGCTAAAGTATGATTTATCTTCAATATTCTGGGAAGTATGATTTAAGGTTTGAATATTCTGGGAAGTATGACACAAGGACTACCACATCACTTTGTTCCTTAGCTAAAGTATGATTTAAGGTTCCTTAGCTAATTAGGGTTTCTTCAATATTCTGGGAAGCATGATTTAAGGTTTGAATATTGTGGAAAGTATGACACAAGGACTACCACATCACTTTACTACCACATCACTTTGTTCCTTAGCTAAAGTATGATTTAAGGTTCCTTAGCTAATTAGGGTTTCTTCAATATTCTGGGAAACATGATTTAAGGTTTGAATATTGTGGAAAGTATGACACAAGGACTACCACATCACTTTGTTCCTTAGCTAATTAAGGTTTCTTCAATATTCTGGGAAGCATGATTTAAGGTTTGAATATTGTGGAAAGTATGACACAAGGACTACCACATCACTTTGTTCCTTAGCTAATTAAGGTTTCTTCAATATTCTGGGAAGTATCACTTTGTTCCTTAGCTAATTAAGGTTTCTTCAATATTCCTTAGCTAAAGTATGATTTAAGGTTCCTTAGCTAATTAGGGTTTTTTCAAAAAGCTTTCTGGGAAGTATCACTTTGTTCCTTAGCTAATTAAGGTTTCTTCAATATTCTGGAAAGTATGATTAAAGGGTTGTTCAGAGTTAATTAAGGTTTCTTCAATATTCTGGGAAGTATGATTAAAGGGTTGTTCAGAAACATAATCAGCTAATTAGGGTTGCGGCCAGTTGAGGAAACGCTTTCTTGAACACAAGGACTACTACATCATTTTGTTTCTTAGCATATAATAAACTCCTTAGCACATAATAAAACCATTGGGGTATATAAACAATGAAATGGCGAACCTTGCATGTGGGATAATATCCCCATCGAAAAAAGAAAATGCAATTGCATTTCAATATCGATATAAGGCAGCCGCTGTAACCATGGGAGATATTTTCAACGACGAAAAAGAACCCACCATCACCATTGAAGAGTTTATCAAGGAAATGGAAGCCGATTTGATGTTGAAGAATGAGTTTACATACCCACAAGAATATCTTAAGAGAGAGACTCTCTTCTCTTGCCTTACCTGCACTCGTGTCGGTAATGCAGGTGTATGCGCTGCCTGCTACTTAAACTGTCAGGATGGCCACCGGGTTGTGGAGTTATGGCAACGTCAGTTTATATGTGACCGTGGAAACTCTATGTTTGCGGGTGTCCATTGTAAATTTGTGGCAGACAAAGATGCTGAAAATATAAGCAAAACATAAGAGTGCAACATAAATAAAGACAACTTAAACTAAATGACCAACATCAACCGCTTAGAATTTGTTGGGAAAGGACTCTTTCACAACGCTTCTTGAAAGTGATGTTAGTATCAATCAACTCGTAAAGTGGTAACAACACTTCTATGCCATTGTAGATATGTAATTGTTGTTGCAAATGGTTTGCAAGCATAGGATCTCTAGGAGATACGAGAAACCTTCTCTCTCGGGCATTGGCCTTCTGAGCAATATCATGAGCCATCGAACCTACAAATACATTCCTGTAATAATGATGTCTTCTCATGATTATATGGTCTTAATTCTCGAATGTCTGAGTATGGATGTCGTAGAATTCCTTATCAAGCCTCTTAGGAAGAATGAGATAAGAATATGTGGAAGCATGTTTAGAAGAGACACCAGCATTTAAGTGCCAGTTGTTATGGTGGTATCAGTAGTAAGTTAGTAACCAAGCTCAAAATGTTCTCATGCTACAAAATGGAGCGGACCCAGAGGACAATGCTGACAGCAAAGAGGAAGAGCTAGAGATACAGTACAGAGAAATCTAAAGGCTTCTTGCAGAGGAGAGGCGATTTGCTTCAATACATGTAGAATTGCACAGAGGACTTGCTGCTGCTCAAGATGAATTTTATCGTCTTAATCAGATTGTGGGAAATGTTCTACATTAACATTGTAATCGATAAATAAGGGAAGGCTGAGAAAATGACAGGCAGTTTGGGCGTAAGATAAATGGAGAGTTACTGTCCAGAAAATCAACAATAAATCAACGACGCAGGTAAAAGCACATATCATCCAAAGACGTGCATGGATTTAGCACCATCAACATGCCAGGAGAAACAACATTTCCAGATTTGTGAAATTTACTTGCTCTGTGTTAAATGCAATACACGCGTCCGCATAACATGGTTTGACAAAATTGATCAACGCTCCATATTAATTTCGCAGATTGAAACTATTGTTAGTTTAATTTTTTTAAATTGAGCAAAATTTTCTTGTGTGGTGATGATGCAAAGAGAGCTTGCAGGTTTTGCTTAGCTGTATCTTTTGAGTCTATTATACAGTGTTTCTGCAATGCACCGTGTCAACAATAAAAGGAATGTTTCAAACTATGCTCGTCCTCCTAGATAAAAGTGTTAATTTATGTGTTAAATAATGGTAATGATTCCAGACATTATTTAGGGATAAGCTCTTTGATGATATAAAAATTATCTCTGCTTAGTGGCAATGATTTTTTGTTCAATGGTAGCCGACGGAACACTCAAATATTGGGAGTTGGATGACAATTCTGCTGCTTACAAAGAAACATTTGAAATCTCACGTTGACTTAGTAAATGATATATTTGATCAACGGTAGCTATGGTGGCAGAGGAAAAGGAGAATGGAGTTCGTTGTTTTAAAGTTGTTGACAAAAAAAAACACTAGTGGCCATGCATATGAAGACCATGCAGCATCCAACCTCTGAGAGGATAAAAAGGTGACCAATTAACTATTGGAAACAAAATTAGAATTAACAGTTCAAAATTGAAGCAGTCGGGCCGGTTTTTTATGAAAATGATTGTTTTAGTCATTAACTTTAGAGACCTGTTTTCGAGAAATGAAGAAGAATTTTAACAAACTGAGAGAGACTTTTCTTTAGCACGGGACAATATTAAAAAACCTCCTTAATTTTTTACACAGGTATCACACTTTGGGAGAATTGAAGTCGTCTTCACAGGAAAATATTCCATAAATTTAAAATTATTGTCTGAGTCATCAACTTCAAAAGAAGATTTCTAGAAACTCGGGGAGAATATGAAAAAATGAAGACATGGGTTTTGTAATAAAATAGATGAAATTACGAAACTCTCTCTCAGAGTTCACACAGTGGTCACCATTTTATATATGCAGGTGGGGATTTGAATCCTATTTTTCAGCAGTCTTCCTTCTGAAAGAAAGGAAATTAGTTGCAATTGTTTCTATTTTTAGAGTGTAGTTAGAATTTGAATTAAACACTGATAGATGTAGTTGTTATCTAAATATTCAGATGTATTTGATAGATCTAGTGTTGGATTTTCAAGAGCAAAGGAAATTTTTGTTTGTAATAACTCCAATTTTAGAGAATGAATAAAATTGCAGAGGAGGAATGTTGAACTTTTCCATGGCAGAGATTCTTGTGCCATTACTTTTCTCAGTAAGTGATCTTCCTGATGTGATTGTTTTTCCAATTTTCCCACTCCATTTTGACTTTGTTTTCATGTTTGAAGAACAGTTTATGGGCTAGAATTCATCTTCTATGCTCTAGGTCCATTGTTTCAAGCATTTTCAAACAATTTTCTTCTAAAGTTTTATAGAATTCACCCTAGCTAGGTGCTATGTTTGATGGAGTATTTTATTTGTCTTCTAATCAACCTAAAAATGCCTCAAGACTAAGGAAATGGTATCTACCTTGCATTTTTCCATGATACTTTTAAAGCCCTACCTCTTGCAACCTAACTCAGATCTGATTGTTGACTCCATTGTTGAATGGTATCCTCCATGATTGTTTTACCAAAGCTTTTAAAATAATTTGTCCTATCAGAAATCTTACCTGTTGACTGTCATTGATTGAATATCCCGAGTAAGAAGGCTTTGTAAATATTGAGATATCCCTCTCTAATTGTATTAGGTCATAAATATAGTATAAAGTGGTTTTGTGGTTACCTCGGGGTTTCCTTGACACAACCCAAGAAAAATCTGAGTGATAACATATTGGCGTCGTTGTCGAGAAATGAGGGTTCAAATTTTCCCTTAGTATGAACGATAGAGTTTCATATTTGATTGTTGATGGTGAACAATGGTCAAACATCAATAAGGCTGTGCATCTTTCACCTGGCGACTTTATCTTCAAGAATCCAAATTTCAGTGACTCCACTAGCGGCATGATTCAGAAATCAATTTTTCAAAGAGAAGCAATAGATTCTACTAGGGAAATGAGCTCATTTTAAAGACATGAAAAAGCATGATGAAAAGATAAAGTACTCAATTTTCAGCTTTCTCCAAGACATCTTATCATTTCTTGTCCTTTCCTAAGCTTGTTAAAAGAATTTCTCATTGCTTATTGCATTCAAAACAAAACCATGAATTTACTCCTATATATCTTTCTTTACGAACTGAAAGTATCTCTTCATCTTGTACATTTGATTTTGACCAAGACCTTTCATTTGAGCCACAAAATAACAATGATCAGCCTTGTGATCTTCATGATACCACAGTTGATGCTACATCCTTTCCACATAGCCTTGTTTCTTTCAATATCCAAAACCGGTACAGACCACTTCACCTACCTCATGTCCTTCATGATTTTCCTTCAAAGCACTACAAGTACTTTTCTATATTTGATGGAGAATCTGAGAACCTTACAGCTGAGAAACATCTACAATCCTTTGAGCATTTCCTTGACCTCTTTGAAGTAGAACATGATGATGGTTGTATGAGGGTTTTTTCCCAATCCTTGCAAGGAGATGTTAAGGAATGGTTTAAGCATTTGTAGCATAAATCCATCAATACATGGGAAGAGTTTTCTAATATCTTTTTGAAGTTTTGGAGTAAGAGGAGGTTATTGGACCAAGTTATTTCAAAATTCTATTCCATGAAGAAGCAGGAGGATGGAACTATGTCAAATTTCAACAGGAGGTTTGCAAGGTTTTATTATAACATCCTAAACAGATTCAACCACTTGAGAGTGTTGCTAAACTATATTATGCATCTATCTTTCCTCCCGAATTATCTTTTCTTCTTTTGGAGGGAAAGTCACTCACTTTACAGCATATGTTTATTGATTCATTGGAAGTCGAAGAAAATATTAGAATGTCCAAAAAAATTTCAAATCAAGACAGTGGTGACGAAATGGAAAAGGAATTAGAGTTGGTTGAGCAACATGAACAAAAAGAAACATTTTATCTGGATATCAATACTTCTTTTCATGAACAGAAACATGATCAACCCAATGATGTAAGAGAAGAGGGTTATACTAATTTGTTTTTAGAATATTACAATCAACATGTTGAAAATTCTGTTATGGATGGTTTTAAAGAAGATTTTAGTTCACCTATATATGATGAATATGAGGATCACTGTTTGGATATTGTGCCTAAAAAACCAGACGTAGATTTTGTAATTTCAGGGCCAGTTAGTGAAGAAAATCTTATTGTAATCTATGACCAAAATTATGAAAACAATGAGGATAGTGAGCATGCAAAGTCACTATTTTCCATTGTGTTTTTCCTCATTTGAAATACCAAAACAAAGAGTTAAAGTCTCTAATCAAAAACATAAATTTGAGGTAATGTAGAATTTCATAAACTTTCTTGAAATGGATGATAAGCAAAAAGAGCAATCAGGTATTCAATCTCAATATGTGAAAGAACCAGCAGTTTGTAATGAAGGATTAAATCATAAAGAAGAATATGAGAGTTCTCAAATGGAGGTTTCTTTATGTTTTTCAAATTCAGAAAATTTTATGTCAAGAAGAAATCGTCTTGATTGATTATATTGAAGAACACGATGATATTTCTTTTGAAACACTTGGAAAGAATCAAGTTTTAAATTTTGAGATTTTGAATAAATTGTTGATGTTCCATTCATAAATTGTCATGAGCACACTCTTCAAGGTTCTTTTGAAAAACAGTTTGACAGTGTGCAAGAGAATGTACAGTTTGAACAGTCTTGTCATGGAAAGCAAATGACAAAAAAATTTGAGGGTTGTCATGTATTTTATGATCCGATTGCTAATTATATGGAAAAAAATTTGCAGCGGAAATGGTTGGTTATATGTTTACAATAAAGGACAAATTTTTCATCATGATCTTTTGCCATTAAATTCTTTGTTTCTAATTTCAATCAAGCATGATGAAGAAGTTCATTTATTGGATCAGTTGCTTGATTGGCTTCATTGGAAGTCAGACTTTACTTAATTGGGCATTGGTGCTCGATAAAGTAGGGTAGGTAGGTGTGAATAAGCTCGACATGGAGAGCATTTCTTAGCAATTTTTCGGTTTAGTTTCGAGTTCAAATTTGTAGTTTACAAGGTTGGTTTAAGTCTTCAAAGGATGGATGGGTGACAGGTTACAGGTTGCAGGTTACAGAATAGAATTTTCTTGTAGAATGGGTTCAGATGATGGTTACAGGTCAGAACAGGTTGAGGATTTCAGAGAGATATTGGGAATAGGCCAATGGATTTCGCACTTGGTCTATGGGGTTCTTTGCTACCTCGCAGGGAGGATAGCATCCCCAATTAGAGCCAGCTGTTAGCACTATTTTATTTCTATCGGAGTTAGTGTTACTGCCTTCAAAAATGTTGGGTTTTCATTGGTGATCTGCTGGTTTTCAGGCTTTAATCATTAAAAATTAACTAGGTTTGGCTAGTAAAGAGTTTTAATGGTTATTTAAGAAAAATAAAAAGAAAAAGAATTTTTATACCTAGTGTTGATGCATAAAATTTTATTCATTTTGATTAAATTTTAGACATTGGTTATATGTAAATTTTGGCTTTATAGTCAATTTTTTTTATATTTTTTTGACCAAGGTTTATTATTTTGATAAAAATATTGACAAAAAGATGTTTTTAATAAAATTTGTATTATTTTGATAAAAATATTGACAAAAAATGTTTTTTATAAAATTTGTGACCCTCAACACCGAGAGCCAATGGACACCACCACATCATCATCGCACACCATCATACTCGAAGCGCTAAGCACACTAGGAATACCACATAACTTTGTTCCCTGGCAAATAATGAACCATTGGGGTATATAATCAATGAAAAAGCGAACCTTCCATTGCATGTGGGATAATATCCCCATCAAAAAAGAAAAAAGCATTTTCATTTCAATTTCGATATACGGCTGCCGCTGTAACCATGGGAGATATTTTCGACAACGAAAAAGAACCCACCATCACCATTGAAGAGTTTATCAAGGAAATGGAAGCCAGTTTGATGCTGAAGAATGAGTGTACATATCCACAAGCCTATCTCAAGAGACAATCTCTCTTATCCCGCCTTACCTGCATTCCTGCCAGCAATGCAGGTGTATGCACTGCCTGGTACTTAAATTGTCACGATGGCCACCAGGGGGTGGAGTTATGGACAAGGCGGCAGTTTAGATGTGACTGTGGAAACTCTAAGTTTGGGGGTGTCCATTGTAAACTTGTGGCAGACAAAGATGATAGAAATATAAGCAAAACATAAGCGCGCAACATAAATAAAGACAACTTAAACTAAAGGACCAACATCAACTGCTTAGAATTTGCTGGGAAAGGAATCTTTCACAGCATTGCCTGAAAGTATTGTTAGTAGGGGATGACGAATCAACTCGTAAATTGGTAACAACACTGAAGAAATAAAGAAGGAAAAACATAAGTATTGAAAGAATTATGTATTTCACTGTGTGTCTGAATTGTTCATAGGGGATCCTCTTTATAGGAGGAGAGCTATAAAATATATGTAACATAAGCAATGTGGGACTAAATATTCTAACATCCCCCCTCAAACTCGAGATGATGAAATCAACTGGAGTTTGGAAATAAGATTACGTAGTTGACCAGGTGGATAAGACTTTGTGAAAATATCGGCAAGTTGATCTTCAGAGGAAACTAATCGAAGATGTAGTGTGCCCTGCTGAATGTGGTGCCGAATGAAGTGACAATCAATCTCAATATGTTTGGTTCACTCATGAAAAACATCGTTGTGAGCAATCTGGATGGCGCTCTGATTATCACAATAAAGAAGGGAACTAGCTGTTTGAGGGGCACCCATGTCAGCCAAAAGCCATCGTAACCACAAAAGTTTAGCTGTAGTATCAGCGAGTGCACGATACTCAGCCTCAGTACTGGATCGGGCAACAATAGTCTGTTTCTTAATGCGCTAAGAAATAAAAGAAGTGCCGAGTAAGAAACAATAACCCGTAGTGGAGCGACAATCAGTAGGATCACTAGCCCAATCAGCATTAGAATAGGAGCGGAGCTTAAGAGATGAGTGCGAAGAAAAGTGAAGGCCATGAAACAAAGTCCCCTTTACATAGCGCAAGATACGAAGAACTGCAGCATAGTGAGTAGAGCGCAGTGCATTCATAAACTGGCTAACCAAGTGAACAACGTAGGAAATGTTTGGGCGAGTAACAGTGAGATAGATGAGACTACCGACCAATTGTCTATACAAAATAGCATTTGGAAGAGATTCACCATTAGTAACAAGAAGCTTAACATTAGGTTCAAGAAGAGAAGTGCATGTTTTGCTGTCAGTCAAGCCCTCTTTGGAAAGCAAGTTAGAAGCATACTTAGCCTGAGAGAGATAATAACCATCTGAACCCGAAGTAACTTCAAGGCCAAGAAAGTAGTTAAGCTGCCCTAAGTCCTTCATCTCAAAATTCTGACTCAGAAAATGTTGAAGATCTCGAATATTCGAGAGATCATCTCTTGTAATGATCATGTCATCAACATAAAGAAGGATAAGAATAGTACCAGCACCAGTTGTCCGGAGAAAAAGAGCAGAGTCATATGCACTAGGGACAAATCCTTGTTGAGAAACAACACAACTAAATTTGGCAAACCAGGCTCGGGGAGCTTGTTTAAGACCATAGAGAGCACGACGAAGATGGCAGACTTTGTGAGGAGGATGTTCATAGCTAGGTGGAGGATGCATATAAACTTCCTCAGCAAGATCACCATTCAAAAAGGCATTTTTGACATCCATCTGAAACAGTTGCCAATGACGCATAGTAGCGATGGCAAGCAAATATCGAACAGAGGTAAGTCGAGCAACAAGAGCAAAAGTCTCCTCATAGTCAATACCATACTCCTGAGAAAAACCCTTTGCGACAAGGCGAGCTTTGTATCGTTCCACTGATCCATCTGCCCGAGTCTTGATTTTGTAAACCCACTTACATCCAACTGCAGACTTTCCAGAAGGAAAATACACCATGTCCCAAGTATGAGTTTTGGTGAAGGCATCGAGTTCATCAGACATAGCTTTCTGCCAAAGAGGGTCAGTGATAGTTATAGCAGCAACTAGACATTGTGTAAGAAGGAATTTGCAGATGTGAAAGATCGAAAAGACGTCCAATTTTACGGCCTGTCCCAATTAGCTGACTTGTCTGTGAATCCTGTACATCAACACCCTTGTTAGAAAATTTCAACTCAAGACCCAACTCACAAAGTTGTCCAACAGAAAGAAGATTTAAGAATAACTTAGGAACAAGATAAGTATGACCAACAGATAGATTAGAGGTAGAAACATACCCTATGTGACTAACAGGCATTTGAGAACCATTGGCAGTGTATATGGCAGGATTGGGAGAGAGCATTTTTTCTGGGAGAAAATAGTGGAATCAGATGTCATGTGATTACAGCATGCAAAGTCTATAAGCCACTGAGATTTACCTAGGGTGACAGACAAGGTAGTTGATGATTGGGATAGAACCTGGTGTATTAAATCTTTAACGTTTGCTGCAGTGAGAGATGTGGCCTGAAGTGAAGTCTCAAGTGCAGAAGAATCAGAAGAAGCGATCGCGGCTGTCTGTTGGGAAGCTTTTTGATGCCTATGATACTGGAACTTGCGACATTTATTGATGGTATGACCATTACGTTTACACCATTTGCAAAAACCAGTCTTGGAGGTGGATTTGGAATGACGAACGCCCAGCATAAGACGGAGAAGCACCATGAGGAGCAGTAGCCATAACCATGTCAGAAGATTGCATCTTCATGGTGGAACGACGAGTTTCTTCAAAGATAAGTTCAACAACTACAACTTCCAAAGACGGAAGTGGTTGACGATGAAGAAGAGAAGCCCGAGTAGATTCAAAATCATCTCGAAGAGCCATCATAAAGTGCATAAACTTCCGTTGATCAAGCCAAGTTGCAAATGTTTGAATGTCTTTAGAACATTCCAACTTAGGGTGTGCTGCAGATAATTGTTCCCAAAGATGGTTAGTTTGTGAATAAAAATCTGCAATACACTGACCTGGTTCTTGACGCATCTGATAGAGTTTAGCTTCCAGTTGAAATTCCAATGAAGTATCATAGGTGTAGTTGTATCTTTTTGCCAAAAAATCCCAAGCCACTTTAGCATTCCCAAGTCAAGGAAGAAGACTATGGATGGAGGGAATGGAAGTGTTAATGAACCAAGACATGATCTTGTAGTGAATACTGTCCCATTCTTCCAGTCATGATGCAAAAGCGTCTTCTGTCTCCTTAGGTTTAGGGGCTACTCCAGATACATAACGCCATAAGCGGCGTCCTTTTAAAAACACCTCCATGTTCTGAGACCGCATACTATAATTGGACCCATCTAATATCTGATCAATAGGGCAAACAATCGAATCAAGATTCGAGGCAAATTGCGACATTTTGAAGCTTCAAAATAAAAAACAGACCGTAAGAATGAAATCAGAAAATAACTTTAATTGCAGCACAAAAAATTAATTGCAACACTGTGCGTGGCAGCACCGGAAAATAACTTTTTAGGTTCAGAACCTAGGCTCTAATACCATGAAGAAATAGAGAAGGAAAAACAGAAGTATTGAAAGAATTATGTATTTCACTGTGTGTCTGAACTGTACATAGGGGCTCCTCTTTATAGGAGGAGAGCTATAAAATATATGTAACATAAGCAACGTGGGACTAAATATTCTAACAAACACTTCCATGCCATTGTAGATATGAAGTAACTGCTGTTGCAAATGGTTTGCAAGCATAGGATTTGCTAGAAGATATGAGAAACCATTCCAACCTGGTCTTGAGAGAAGTGATGACACCTTCTCTCTGGGGAATTGGCCTTCTAATCAATATCATGAGCCATCAAATCTACAAATACATTCCTGTAATAATGATGTCTTCTCATGATTCTATGGTTTTAATTTTCGAATGTCTGAGTATGGGTGCCGTGGACTTCCTTATCAAGCCTCTCAGGAAGAATGAGCTAAGAATATGTGGATGCATGTTTGGAAGAGACACCAGAGTTTAAGTGCCAGTTGCTGTGGCGGTATCAATAGTAACCAAGCTCAAAATAATCTCAGGCTACAAAATGCAGCGGACCTAGAGAACAATGCTGACAACAAAGAGGAAGAGCTAGAGTTACAGTACAGAGAAATCCAAAGGTTTCTTGCAGAGAAGAGGCGATTTGGTTGAATACATGTAGAATTTCACAGAGGACTTGCTGCTGCTCAGGATGAATTTTACCGTCTTAATCAGATTGTGGGCAATGTTCAGCATTAACAGTGTGATCGATAAATAAGGGTAGGCTGAGAAAACGACAGGCAATTTGGGCGTAAGATAAATGGAGAGTTACGGTCCAGAAAATAAAAAGTAAATCAAGGGCGCAGGTAAAAGCACATATCATCCAACAGCGTGCATGGATTTCGCACCATCAACATTCCAAGAGAAACAATATTTCCAGATTTGATAAATTTACTTGCTCGGGGTTAAATGCGAGACACGGTCCGCACAACATGGTTTGACAAAATTGATCAACAATCCATATTAATTTCGCAGATTGAATCTATTGTTGGTTTAATTTCTTAAAACTCCTCGAAATTTTCTTGGGTGGTGATGATGCAAAGAGAGCTGGCATGTTTTGCTTAGCTGGATCTTTTGATTCTATTATAAGGTGTTTCTGCAATGCACCGTGTCAGCAATACAAGGAATGTTTCAAACTCAGCTCGTCCTCGGAGAGAAAAAGTGTTAATTTATGTGTTAAATAATGCAAATGATTCGAGACGTTATTCAGGGATAAACTCTTCGATGATGTCAAAGTTATCTCTGCTTGGGGGCAATGATTTTTTGTTCAATGGTAGCCGAGAGGGAACACTCAAATACTGGGAGTTGGCTAACAATTTTGCTGCTTGCAAGGCAACATTTGCAATCTCTGCATGTTGACTTAGTAAATAATATATTTGATCAACCGCAGCTATTGTGGCAGAGGCAAAGGAGAATGGAGTTCGTTGTTTTAAAATTATTGACAGAAAAAAACATCAGTGGCCATGAAAATATACTTGGGCATTATTCCTGAAGCGTTTTGGTTTTTGTCTAAAAATGATCCATAATGCAGATGAAGACCATGTAGAATCCAATCGCTCAGAGGATAAAAAGGTTCCCAATTAACTATTGCAAACAGAATTAGAGTTAACAGTTCAAAATTGAAGCATTTGGGCCAGTTTTTTTATGAAAATGATTGTTTTAGCCATTAACAACTTTAGAGACCTGTTTTCGCCAAATGAAAAAGAATTTTTAGAAACAGAGAGAGGTTTTTCTTTAGCAAGGGACAATATTAAAAAAGGTCTTTCAGTTTTTACACAGGTATCATAGTCTGGGATAATTGAAGTCATCTTCACAAGGAAATTTTTCAGAAATTTAAAATTATTGTCTAGTCATCAACTTCAAAAAGCCGATTTCAAGGAAGTGGGAGAGAATATGAGAAAATGAAGACATGGGTTTTGTTGGAGACATATGGAATTACAAATAAACCTTTCATATTTCACACAGATGTCACCATTTGAAATATGAAGGTGGGGATTTCAAGCCTATTTTTCAGTAGTTAGTTGGAATTGTTTCTATCTTTAGAGTATAGTTAGAATTCAAATTAAAGACTGATAGATGTAGTTGTTAACTATATATTCAGATTTATTTGATAGATGTAGGGTTAGATTTTCAAGAGCAGAGGGGCTCTATGTTTGTAATAGCTCCAATTTCAGAGAATGAATAAAATTGCAGAGGAGGAATGTTGAACTTTTCCATGGCAGAGATTCTTGTGCCATTACTTTTCTCATTAAGTGATCTTCCTGATGTGATTGTTTTTCTAGTTTTCCCACTCCATTTTGTCTTTGCTTTCATGTTTGAACAGTAGTTTATGGGCTAGAATTCATCTTGCATGCTCTAGGTCCATTGTTTCAAGCATTTTCAAATAATTTTCTTCGAAAGTTTTACAGAATTCACCTAGCTAGGTTCTCTGTTTGATGGACTGTTTTCCCTATCTTCTAATCAACCTACAAATGCTTCAAGACTGAGGAAATGGTGTCTACCTTGCCTTTGTCCATGATCTTTTTGAACCCTTACCTCTTGCAACTTAACTCAGATCTAATTGTTGACTCCATTTTCAAATGGTCTCCTCCATGATTGTCCTAGCAAATCTTTTAAAACAATTTGTCATATCAAAAATCTGACCTGTTGACTATCATTGATTGAATATCCTGAGTAAGAAGGCTTTGTTAATATTGAGAGATCCCTCTCTGATTGTATTAGGTTAGAAATATAGTCTAAAGTGGTTTTTTGGTTACCTTGTGGTTTCTTTGACACAACCCAAGGAAAATCTAAGTGATAACACAAGTCACCCTTTAATGTGATCCATGCTAGTGCATAGGTATGACCCTAGTGTACAATCTGACATTTTTGTGCACTATTGCTTAGATTTGACGCATTGTTTAGAAGACATAATATTGGGTAACATGATTTTTATTTGGGTAACACTAACAACATCATATATTGACTAATTAAGTCGACCCTCAATGCTCTCTTGCAATGGTGTTAAACATAGGCTCAAATGCACTATATGATTGGATTTGCATTAACATGCATGTGTGACAATTTTCTCACTACCCTGGAGTTACACCAACTTCTTTGATGTTCTTGAAAATAATAATTATGCATCCATTGGCACCAAATGTTATCTCTATCTCCATATACCACCCATGCAATGATTGGTTGTAATCTCCCTTTGAATGCGTTGCAATGTGGATGCAATACAAATTAGTTGCAATGTCACATAATAATTAAGTACTTCAATATAAATAACTAAATTCATAAAATTGTGAATACATATCCAAAACATGGTCTAATCATATAAATACACTTTCTAAAATAAAGCAAAAGGGATAAGAAACAAGAATGCATTAAATTATTCAAACAAATGTTTTACACAAACCATAATCTCCATAGAAATCTTTTTTAAAAATACAACCACATTGATAAAATTCCTTCAACATAATTAAACCTTTAATTAAAATTATTAATAAATCAAATTAAACAATACATACCAAAAAAAAATTGGGTTCTTCCATCTTATGTCTCTATAACATATCCAATTTAATACATTTCAAATGTACTACTTAAATGTGTATGAAAATTTATGGCCCACATTCTTATGTTGATGTACCCATGATTATTCACGTCTTGTCCATTTACACCATGCCTCATCAAATGTAAACATTATTCCTTCATATTTAATCTTTCTAATTTCAACATGTGATGGGGCTTTGACCTTCCGATTTCAACCATTATGTTTGATACAATATTTAAATATGCATATGGAATGGAATATTTATAAGAACAATAAAGTGATTATTTCATGTGATCTTCCCTGAAAAGGCGTTGATCAAAGTCCCTCCTGCCACCTTGCCTTGCATTAAACGTTGGTCGAAAACCGGCTTGCGCCAACATCCAAAATACAGAGCTGCTGAGTTGGGTTAAGCTTGCCTGGATATCATTCTCTTCCATATATATGAAGATACATAGTAATGTTTGGTGTCATATGTGTATGTGACAAAACAGTTTGTTTGTTTACTTTTAGGTTCCTTTCCTTCAGTAATCCCTTGAAAGGTTAGTATGAGGGTATAATTAGGTTCAGACCTGTGTAGGACAAACTCATAATTCATAATTTCCAATAAATTCATAAACATGTGCTCAAAGGATATTAAGGAGACTAATGCTAATGGAAACTTTAGTATATTTTAATTATTTTATATAAATAATCATAAAAAAATTTAAAATATTACTTAGTTTATGTAAATGACATAACCCATATGTAAATGGCATAACTCATCTCCTTGAATAATGATAACTTTGCTATATTCATTACTTATTAGATAACACCTTATCTAAGTACATTATAATTAAATATCTAAATACATTACAATTAAATATCTAAATACATTACAATTAAATATGGCATTCAAGTTATTGCATTTTTTTTTCAATTAAATATGGCATTTAAGTTATTGCATTTTTTTTCAATTAAATATGGCATTAAGTTTTACATTTTTTTCCAAATGTATACGTTTTAGTGTTTTATACATCAATATTATATGTGCTTTTTAGACATTTTTTAATAACATCTTATTTTCTTATGTATTTTTATTGTTTAAATAATTTATTTTAGTGACATTTTTTATTTCAACAATTTTTTTTCTTCAAGAAAAAAAAACTATACTTGTTATTTATTTCTGAATCAAAGTATACGTAAGATATGTATCCAAAATAACTATTTCAGTTGACCCATAATTTAACTTCCCTGTAAGCTCCTTCATAGCGAGTTGTTGACTTTTCCTCTAAAAAAGCATTATAGCAAAAATTACATTTTGAAAAAAATGTCTTACACAAACCTCATACATCCTCGAGAACTCTCAAAAACACCTCCTAAAAAACATAAGACATATACATTCATTTTGAGATATAATACTCATGATTATGATAACGAAACAAATTCTTATTAATAAAAAAAGAGTTAAGGATCCTTGGGATTCCATGATTGTATCTATCCATTCTTCAAAATATATAATTCCTTATGCTGATTCCAGAGATTTTTTTGCAAGAAAATTTGCCTCTTTGTTGAACTCCCTACAGACATGATGAAATTGCAAAACCTGATTCAAAAGGAGCTTGGATTCTCCTAATACTAGATTTCCACCACTCAAGAAGAGCCACATGTAAGTTGCATTATTTTGTGCCCATTAGATCATAACCTTAGAATCTCCTATCATTTGCAGATGAGTATTATTCCTAGATTGAGCGAAAATTGATAATCTACAAAGAGCTAGCAACTCACTTCTAGTATTTGTGCCTCTACCACATGCCAATCCACATCTTGTAAGTATGATTATTCCTTAAAATTGACAACATTCTAGCTCCAGTGGAAAGATACACTATCCTATGAGGCTCAACCCAATAGGAAAATGCTCATCAAATAGAGGAGGAGAAAGGATTCTAACATATGTATTCCCTCCTTCTTTGTGAAGTTAATTATAAGCTTAGAGTGCAGATAAATACACTCTCATTGCATTGTTGGGGCTATCTTCAAATCATGTTGTATTCTTGTGCTTCGAAATAGCCTAACTTATATAAGCAAGAATTTCTTCCCACTTTTGATTTGAAGATAACAATTGTTGAACACATAACTCAAATATATCTGCAAACCAAATTTTTTTGTTATATTTAAATTTGTATCTCTTTGCTCCAAACCAGTTGAGAAAACTCATAATGAACTAATAAATGATCTATTGATTATGTGTCCTTATTGCACATAACATAGATACTAAGGCCATGTCCACCATTGCCATGACTTAGAATTCCACCTTTTTGTGACTTTATCCCATTTTGAAACTATGATAGACTCATAAACCAATTTTGTTGTCACTTGGCTTTTTTTTTTCATTCCAAGACCAGTGCAAAATATCATATTAATTTGAAAAGTGAATTTCAAAGTGAAGTAAACCCCTAATATATATTCCATTCATCCTCAAAATCTCCCTGTAGACCCAAATCCCTAGCTTGTTTCCATCTCTATCTCCT
Source organism: Pseudotsuga menziesii (assembly GCA_001517045.1). Lineage (NCBI taxonomy): Eukaryota > Viridiplantae > Streptophyta > Pinopsida > Pinales > Pinaceae > Pseudotsuga > Pseudotsuga menziesii. The sequence goes on along the minus strand of LPNX010143387.1, from coordinate 147,556 downwards.
TAGATTTACTTCATTTCACTTAGTTGTGTTAACACTTGAATACCCTTAAATCTAAGCTCTTTAACTAGATCAACATATAATGCTAAAGGATTGGACCCTCCTACAAAAGCATCCTCCCCACTCTAATCCTCAAACCATTCCCAAGTTTCAAACCCAATCAATCTCCCACCACTTCAAAGGAATTTAAAATACAACAACAAATATTTGAACCCCCTGTTGCCGCCTAATCCGCACCTTGGGTCACATGGCAGAAATCTTCAAGCCATTGGGTGCAACCTTGGGGGAAAGCTCAAGCCAAGTACTGTCACCTGATACTCAGCTCTTCTGTCTAGGCCAACTCCTAGCGAATCCAAAGGGGTTGGTCCCTATGAAAGGTAAAATCTAAGGCTTTTGTTCTACAAAAGCTTATACTAATTCTAGGAGTAAAAGTGAAATGGGAAAATTATCACAACGGACTATTGCACGATAGAAATCACATCAACAACATATGATAATGTAAACAACATTCACGATATCTTGCAAAATTGGGTTTAAGAATAAAAAATTGTATAGAGCAGTGCCGATGAATAATGGTGTGCTTGTAAAAGTGGAGTGTTGTTGTGTCGTGTAAGTATTGCAATTTTCCCGTTGGTCAGCTTTAAAGTTATTAGTGAGTGATTAAGGGAGTGGGAAAACTGTCGATCAATTTTATTAATGTGGTGATTATCTGGATTATTAGAAAGGAGGGGGATTCCCGATATACCACTAAGGTACATGGAATATGTCTAGATTCATTAAGTGTGGTAGCACACGAGGAAATGTGCGCCGAATGGAGTCACAGGGGGATGTCCAACACTACACCAACAAGGATGTAGCCTGACGAGGCCCTGCGGTCACTTTTTAGTTGCTCCCGCTTCCCTTGTACAATTTTCCCACATGAAGCAAAACACAACGTTGGATTTTCGTTGTTGAAAGATTAATTAGAAATACGAGATTAATTACTAGTCACTCAGATCCTTTTCTAATAAAACAAATTGATCAAACGAAGCTGCAGTGGAAGTAGAGCATACGAGGATAAGAGTCTTGTTAATTTTAAGGATTTTTTGAACACGATTTATTTGATTAAAAATGAACACCCAAGAGTCTCTTACCAAGTCCAGTACTCGGGCAAGCCCTAATCCATGAACCGTACTCGAGAAAACAAGGGGGTTTATTTTAAACTCTAAAGCAACAAATGAAAGATTTTTTAATTAGTTCCTACCACGAATCTCTTTCCCCTTTTCAGGATACTCGAGAGAGTGTGGGGTAAGTATTTCTTTTTCTTCTTTGATAAAATGAAACAAATAAATTGAAACTTAAATCCAAAACATCATAAAATTGAACACCGACATGAACCCCCCTAGGGGGGATGGGGAGTGGGCTCTTAGGAGCCTACTCAAAACTTTATTAACCTTTTTACAACATGAAATAATAAATGCACTTTGGTTTGTATACTTTGGATCCAAAGGCTTACAACTTATTGAAAATTTTGATTTTTATGCAAGGGGGAGCTTCGTTGGTCTTCATTTTGCTCAATTTTGCGAAAATTCGCCAGAGTTTCCTCCTTTGTTATTGTGAACCTTAACATTAGTAGAATATGCCCAAAAACACTTTAAGAGTGCTTGTAGGAAAACCTACCAAAGTTTGCCAAAAAAACATCTATGTAAAAAGCCAAAAGAAACTAAGTGAAAAATGACTAAGAAAGTGAGGTAGAAAGTTGATTTCTTAGGGTGTTTGTTTGCTTCTTAAGGATAGCAAACAAATCAGAGCACTAAATTGCTAAAAAAGAATTTAAAATTAACAAAACTCCTTCAACAAGATTTTTAATTTTCAAAGTTTTAAACTTGCAAAAAAGGAAAATTAACAAGATCTAGGATTTTAAATGAACCTTCGAAGCAAACTAGAACTAGAAACTTTTAGAACTTATATCTACTTTTAATATAACTCTAGATGATAGATATAATATGGAAAGTTGTGGATCAAAAGTTGAACCCAGAGTAGAGTAAGAAATAAAGGATAGAAAAACGCCTCCTTGGTGAGATTAGAGGGACGCCGCTTCTCTTTTCGATTTTACTGAGGGAAAGGTAGATCCCATTTGCTCATCAATACTTCATGTTTGGCTTCCTGCAAAATATTCTCAACACTGGCAATGGGAATTAAAAATACATGTGTAAACAAAAAAAAGACTACAACAACAATGTAGATCCAAACATGAAATCATACATATACCAATTAGTCTTATTCAACTTACAATAAAAGAGTAACCTATCAAGAATTACCTTTTATCTTTACTAAAATACCATTTCGTTCAAAAATCAAGTTAATCCCAAACATATGAAAGTATAAAAACAAATACAAGTTACCTCACTAATGTAGAGTGAACTCCACCCAAACATCCATAGATCCCACACATAAATTTCCTCCAATTCCTTTTATTAACAATAGTTAGGAAACTATTACAATGATTTCAAGCCGAGGTTCCACCTTATGACTTTGTACAATGGTCAAATTGCCTTCAATATATAGAAACTCCATAGAGGGGGTAGGGGAATCACCACTGGGAGCTGAAGTTGAGTGATATGAGAAATTAATAGGATCGGTGAGATGATCTTGAAGGAAGGAAGGAAATATTTTAACGTCCACGAGGCTAAGAATAGCCTATGGGACAGACCAACTCGCACATTGTTTTCTGCAATTCAATCCTTTGTATGTTCAACTTGATGATGAGCGCCCCCAGTTTTTCCATAGTCCCCTCGTTAAATAAATCATCCCAATATTTATCCGCCAAGACATTTGCGTACCTGTCCCTATTGTCCTTAAAGGCTTCACACTCTAAAATGAAGTGTTTTTCTGTCTCCAATTTACCAGCAGTGCAAAAAATACACACTCTTTCTACCCAAGATTATTTTGGCCTTTTCCAGCTCCTGGTCTCACAACAGAGTTGATGGGAATTAGTTCTTAATTGAGCAATGAGAATTTTGGATTTCCAAGGTATATTGGCCCCTATGTACGTCTTTTAATGTTGATCGTAGGTAGGGTTAAACTCTTCAATATAATACTTTCTCTTTCTCCCTAGCTCTCTATCCCAAGTTCGCTTTTGGAACTTATTGATAAGAAAATCCTTTATTTCTTTACTATTCGTACGACACGTGCTCAAGCACATATCCCACTTGCTAAGCCATTTAATATTTTGCCGCATCCAAGTCTTCTTTCTTTTGTACAATATGTCATTGAAGAAAACCTTAGGCCATCTACCTTCTTCCATTGGCTCAACTCTTTTTAGATATCTTATGAGTCTCACCATAATGATTGCTTCAATAGAAGCCACCCCCATTTCGCTTAGCATGATTTCGTATGGAACTGAACCCTTAATTTTGAACTTGCTTGTGATCATGTGTTTTTGAATCTTTTCTATCTGCTTCCACTGTAATTCAAAGGTACTGCTGGCCCAAAACATAACCATAGAGAACAACCGGGATCACTCAGAGCCCAAAAAGGGTTTGCATATTTTTCCAGTCCCATAACGTTGCCTCTCTGCACCTATTTTGGAAAGCATAAAACGCTTTCCAACCTCCCAGAGTTCTGTTTTTCTTGCAACCTTTCCAACTCAAACTTTTGTTGAAGTCGATTCCGAGGTACTTGTAATCTTCCACTACTTCAAGGGTATTGTCTTCAAAGTAGAACTTATGTTGTTTATGTTTTCTTTTGCTAGAAAAAACTACCACTTTCGTCTTGCTAGTATTTACTTGCATCCCAACTGTTCTACAAAAGTGCTCAAGGGAAATCAAGTGATCTTGCAAGCCAAGAGTAGACTTAGCAATCTAAATAAGGTCATCTACATACAAAAGAAGCCTTATCACATACTCACCCATGAGGACGCCATCCTTGGCCTCTAGGTTTAACCACTCTTCAATTTTGTCAATATATAAGCCAAAAAGGGTAGGGGATATTGGGCACCCTTGCTTGACCCTAATATCGCTTCTGAAAATTTCGGAGATACCATTTGATGTTCTGATTTTGACTTTGACCTCCTCATATAACCTGTGAACAGCTTCTCTAAGATGTATAGGAACCCCAAGTTCCTCCATTATGTGCCATAGTTTATCCCTGGGAACCGTGTCAAAAGCTTTTTTGAAATCTACAAAGCAACAAAAGGCTTCTGCTTTTTCTCCCACACTTTTTCAATGATGTGCCTTAAAGTAATACCATGGTCCACCGTGGAATGTTTAGGTCTAAAACCTGCTTTTCCTTTAGCACGCTTGCCCCTTTCTTCCGCCCACTTGCTAATTCTATTTTCTAGCATGATTCCAAATAGCTTTTCAAACAAGGGGTTTATCATTATGGTCCTATAATTGGAGGGATCGTTGACATCCTCGCTCTTGAAAAGAGGAAATGCGAGGCTAGTTGTCCAGTCTATAGGGAATCCCTGTTGAATGATGTTGTTGAAGATTCCTGTAATGTGAGGTGCAAGAGTTTTTGAACCCCACTTTAAATATTCAGCTTGAAGTTCTACTAAATATTTGGCTTTTCCAACACCCAACTTCTTAATACCAACCTCAATCTCTTGCACGGTGAAAAGCTTAGTGATGGTGGTGGTGTTGACTAAGGGGGGAGGGGGTTTAACCTTAGGATTCCACTCATAGAGTTTCCTTGTATACTCAAGCCACTGGTCTGCTGTAATATTTTTTTCAGTTTGCTTCTTGCTCGCTTGAAGTTCCTTCCAAAATAGTTTGGGTTGTTTTTCCCAAGGAAGATTAGCTCTTCCCTCCTTGATACCATGAAATCAATTTTTTTCTTCCTTATAATCTGCTTGTAGCTTTTTAAGTCTCTTTCTTTCCAGTTTGACTCTCTCCACCTTCTCCTTGATTTTTTGCACTCTTCATCGAACCAAGCATTAATAGGAAAGCAATTTGTTTCACGTTTCCTATTCTTTGCTCTCTTGCATTTTGTGAGTTCCCTTTGGATTAAATTAGTTAGCTATTGATTATTAAGGCCTTGGGACAGAATTTCATCCCTCTTACAAAGTCTCTCTAATGCCTTCCTAAAGACATTACAGTTATCTTGAGTCAAAAGAATTCTGCCCTTTGCAAAAGGTTGTTGAATGTGCTGATTTTTTGTCCCCTCCTGCTGCTTATCAGTCCAAGAAAGACTTAGATAGATCGGTTTGTGATCAGATCTTAAATCCCAGAGTTGTTCTCCAATCATAACTTCCTCCATTTTCTCGCATAGTCCATGCGAGAAAATTGCATAATCCACCACACTTGCTCCATTGTAGGTACTACAAGTGAAATTACCAGAGTTTGACCATTTAGGAAAACCATTGCAGATTACTAAATTGAAAGTTCCACATAAGGTAAGCAACTATTTTCCAAATAAATTGTAGATTTTGTTGTCTTTTGAAATTCTTGTCCATTGATGATTTCTTTCTTCTATAAGCCAAATAGGATTGCAATCTTCCCTTTGACAAAGAATGCTAGCGTGTTCACTTGCGGTCCTGGCATTGAAATCTCCTACTCGAAGGATTTCACCTACTTGAGAATACTTCACAATATCATTTTTTAATGCTACAAAAGGGTCTTTATGGTCGAGCCCCCTCCTTTTGTAAATTTTTGAAACTTGTGGGGCGAAGTAGCATGCTGCAATTCTAATGACATTTCCATTTTCTGATATTGTAAACCATATAAATTGTTTATTTGAGTCTTCTTTTTCTAGTTGAATGCAACGATCTACCTTTTTCTTCACTAAGACCGTGATACCACGGTGACCTTTTCCATTCTCTGTTGCCTTGCTCCATACTGCTAGCTTCATATATTTTTCAAAAAGCAGTGTCTTGCACCCTTCATGTTCATGTGTTTCCACGAGACATATTATGTCCCTATCTTCTGCAATAGGTCCTAGTCCAGGTCCACGCCTCCACGGGTATCCTCTGTAGTTTCGACATAATAAGCTTAAGGGAACCTGAGTATACCTTGATTGCTATTTTCTTTCGCATACAAGACTCAAAGTTGATTCTACACCCCTATTTTCCCATCCTAAACTTGCTGTGATATTTTCTGCTGAGGGGTTCGCTATCACTTCTTGATTATTGTTTTATTGTCTTGATTTAGAAGGAAGACCAAAAACAGTAATAACAGCTTTGCCTTTGTATAACCATGCTCTTTTTCCCTCATCTCTTTCTGCTCTGACCTTTGACAACTCTTTTTTTCTTTCCTCTTGTTGCATTATAGTTAAGTCTTCCTCTAGGAAAAAGCGAGAACCCTTTAAAAGATGCTTCTTACTTCGAAGAGTTTGCTTGTCATGTTCACTTTCCATGATGACTTTTATGGGCCTGGCTCTCTCATCACTAGGTTTACCCACCCTCCATGCTTGGCAAATTTGTCCTTGCCAATTCAACTTGTCTTTTAGAAATCCGGGGTATATTCGTTCTTACCATACTCTCTTACACCTTTAATTATTATGTTTGTTTCTCTGACTTGTCTTTTTTTCATTTTGTTTCCTTGTTTGTTGTCTCCTTGGTTGCTTGCTTCTTTTTCCTTTTCTATATTAGCATGCTTGCTAATAACTTGTGCCCACGTTCTGGAATTTTTGGTGGAACCTCCATTTTCTGCTTCTCTTACTTTCATTCCATGGTTATTTGCTTGTTCATCTATTTTCCCTTCAACATTGAGTGTTTTATGATTCAACACCCCTCTCTCTTACCCTGCTAATTCTTTCATTCTTTGCCAATCTTCCTTCATATCTTGCCACTCATTCTTTCCTACCAGAATAGCTTCTTGCAACAATGCAGCTTGACCTTTTAAAACCTTGTTGCATTATGCTAGACGTTGATTTTCTACTGTTAACAGATGGATTTTAAGGTCCCTCTCATGCTCTTTGACTTCCAAAACATCCACTCTCCTCTTGATATTGAGTAGCTCTTGTACATATAGATCAGATGACCAGGTGAGAGGTGTGGATGTGGGACTGTATAGGGCAGGATCATTGTTGCTTTTACCCCTATTGCTACCACCTCTTTTCCATAAATACTTGTTTGTCTGTTTGTTAGTCTTCCTTTGAAATTGTGTTCTCCTTGTCTCCTCCCACTTTAGACGAGCAGCTCTCCATTTTAAAATACACCGAAACTACTTGGCATTAACCCAAACCCACTTCCATGTTTCGCTCGAGGAGGCAATTTTCACTTGACCTAAGCTGTTAGTTATGGGTGATGCCAAGTGTGAATCCATGCCTTCACAGCTTCCTGCTGCCTGTTGCCTTCAGGATACCTGCTCCTCACGCTGTCCTCACAATGCTGAAGCCCCTACTCTCCTGCTCTGCTTTGCTACTCTTCCTACTTTGATGAACCTACGCTCTGCTCCTCACGCTGCTTGACCGCACCTACTCTACTGCTGCTCCTCATGTTGCTGAACCTGCACGCCTCTTACGCTCTGCTTTGAACCCAAGTCTCATGCCTAGAAGAATTGCATGAACTCACCATTGGCGGCCTCCACACTTAGTAAAGTCACTTGAGTTTAACTGGAGTGATAATGTGGAGGAGGTGCCACCTCCCATGAGTTAGGCGACCTCCTTTACCTGCCAAACCACCTCACCAATATAACACGCAAGTTCAAAGAGCATGCACTAATTCCCTCACACTATCATCTGTATAGCTTAATAAGATGTGAGTTTAAATTTTAGATAAAACACATGGTAGATATTACCAATGATATGTGATGTCATATTAAATGATGAGTCACATCACCACCCATTCGCTAATCACAAGTGTGTCCCACACTCTAACCATGAGGAAATCGCAAGAGAGGTAACATGAAGATAAAATTTGGGTAATTCACATGGTAAGTAAAACATGCTTTTGAAGCAACATATCCCTCTTATAATAATTCGCCCATATGGGGACCACCATGCCCAATCATCACTTAAACTTACTTTAAAAAAAAATGACGTATGCCAAAATGATGTACTTTTAGCATTTAAGTGTCGTTTTGATGTTCTGATAGCGAAAAAAAGACTATAAGTGACCTTTTGAACATTCAAAGGGTATGAAAAGTGGATCCTTGGGTAAAAAGTATGCTCTGAGCATTAAAACAAGCATCCCTGCACCAAATTTTCACCTGCGGATCAAGTTTTATGCCATTTACAAGTTTTTTAATTAAACCATTAAAAAATGTCTTAAAAACGAAAAAAAAAAATCTTGGAATCGGACAAAACTCTAGGGGGGGCTAGAACATGTCCATATGAATCAATCCTGATGTCTGGAACGTTCATATACATCGACACATGAACTTTAATACCCTCCTAAGGACTACCCACCAAGACGACCATTCCAACGTTGGAGGATCTGTGAAAACTCAAAAATTATACATCGCTTATTCAACATTACATAATTAACAAGGGAAAAAACATCTTGGAATGATCGGATTGATGTTTAAATCTTATGAAGCCAAATCCTTTACAAAAATTGTCATGCTAGTACATTTATTACAACCTCCCTGAAGGGGTATGAACATGTGGTACAATAATAATAAAAAGAGGCCCTGGAAAACCTGAATGGACTTTTGAACTCTAAAATTTGAACAAGTGTTTGTTCAGCTTTGGAGGCTCACTGAATTCCAACTAGATGCAACCTAGTCAGTAACACCCCCCATAGCATATTTATGTTCCAAACAAATCATATCAGTAATTGTATAGTTCTTGAGATATTTTACCTTCATTTCTACACTCCACAGGCCTATTGAATAAAAGCAATTCCAAACATCTCTTTTCTACTAACCTTTTTCCCACTTTCTTTAAAGGACACAACTAATCTCCTTTCAGGTAATTGTTAGGTTTCAATAAATAAGCTTAATATTTAGACTTTTCTCAATAGGATCTATCTTATAAGGGAGGATCTGTTGCAGTTGTTCCTCAATTTTTTACCCTACTCCAAATTTCAAGAAACAATACTTTTAAGAGCCTACTTGCATTCTTGTTGTTTCACAAAAAGTATCCAAACATTCTTTAAAGACCTTCCATTCGCTTAACAATCGTTTACCAAAGAGTAGCACATCATCTATGAATATAAGATGTGTAATCTTGACAACATCATATATTTTAACACCTACCAACCTGCCTTCCAAATTTTTTTTTTGAATCAATCTTCTCAAGCCTTCAACTAGCAATGGAAACAACAAAGGAGAGATACAAAATCTTTGTCTTAAGCCTTGAGTACTTCTTAAAAAAATTGTAGGAACTCCATTCACTAATACAACAAAATTTGCAGAAGTAATGCAACCCATAATCCAATTTGTTACTTCTAAACTCAATACAATATGCAATAACACAAGTCTAAGGAAGTCCCAATTTACCTTGTCATATGCCTTAACAAGATCTAATTTTAAAACTATTTCCTTCATTTTTTTCACCTTAATAGAGTGAGGGAGTTCATGTGCCACCCATATCACATCTAATATGTATTTATTGTTAATGAAACCAAAGTGTTCCTTTGTAATGAACTGAGACATAACCGAAAAAATTCTAATTGTTATTACCTTTGTTTTAACCTTGTAGATCATGTTACATAAAGATATAGGTCAAAAATCATTAAAATATGTTGGATTTGTGCTTTTGGGAATTAAAGCAATGAAAGTATCATTCAAAGCCCTATTCACAAAGCCTTTTAATCTAGATTCTTCCATAACTTGCTAATAATTTAGGACCCATCAGATCGAATAATTATAAAAGGAATTCTATAGTCCATCCATCTGATCCCAAACTCTTATATTTAGTGAATCCATTCAATATCTTCTTTAATTCTTCCAAGGTTACATGGCCAAACACTTTTTAACCTTCTTCTATAGAGAATAAATGAGGAAAAAATTGATTAACTTCCATCTGACTAACAATAGAATTGTTACCTAGGTCCTTAAAAATATTATGAAAGTGTTTTGTTGCACCTTCTTCCAAATCCTCTTGAGAATTTAAAATCCTTCCATCAATAACCCTTAATTCCCATATTGTATAATATTCCTTTTGTGCTCAGCAAAACGATGAAAGAAGGAAGTATTCTGATCCTCTTGAGATAACTGAATCGCCCTACTTTTTAATCTCCATGCCTCCTCCTCCATCTTCAGAATTTTAGACTTCCTCTCTTCTAATTCCATCACTAAAGATTTTTCCTCTTTTGATATAATTTTTGAAGTATTTGACAAATATAATTCATCAATCCTCCCTTCAATGTCCAACAATTCTTCCTTTACAAATTTTTTCTTCCCTTTTTCCCAATTAATGACTACATTTATTTATATCTTTTAGCTTAATAACCAGATAATCCATTGCATATAACTCATTACCTACATAAAACAAAGACCACCTTTCTCTAATTAAAACCTTAAATTGTTCCTCCCCAAGCCATGTATGATTAAATTTGAAAGGAAATTTAGGTCTATCATACTTGAATCCACTTGTAGGACTAGCGACATATGATCTGATATCGGCACATTTACTATCCAGGATTAGTATCTATTCACATTTTCTTCCAAGTCATCCAAAATTAGAAACTGGTCTAATATTTTTGCTATGCCAGCTTCTCTAGTTCTTCCATTTTTCCAAGTGGGAACAAAAGGACCTAGAATGACATCAATAATTTTAGCACCATTTTATAGTATCTCTTAAAAAGAAGACATAGGATCTAGTCTAGCTCAAGCTCCCCAAATTTCTCTCGCTGAAACAATATTACAGATTACACCTGCAAAGACCAAGCAAGGCTCTTTCAAAATTACAGATTATACCACATCATTCCATAAATTTAACTTGTTATTATATGTCCTATAATAGTTCATAATCTTAATCGATCGCTCAAGCTATTTAGAACCCCCCTAAAATAAAATTCTCGCATAATGCATATAAGGAACATGTTTAGTTACTAGGGGATTCCACGCAAACAAGAACCGCCCTGACTGACCATTTGAGTTGATCGAACACATCTCTCACCCCAACAAAAGTTTTACACAAATCTCTCTTTCCTTCTCACCACTCAACATTGTTTCTTAAAACAAAAACACGTCAGGATGCAACAAATCAACAATTCTACGAAGGGTTAATAGTTTGGGACACCCCCCTAATCCCCTCATGTTAAGGGATATAATAATCATTTAGGAATATGATCCAAGGCCTCCTAGGCTCTAAGTGCCCAGAACCCTCCATTGTTACTCCCCACATGAAAGTATTTTGAAACAATGCCCATAACCCTCTGCTCATTAGTATTAGAAGAAGAAGGCGCATAATTTTTTGCCAAACCACTATAAACCAAACCTTTAATTTCCCTTTTCCATTTTCTACCACTTTTACCAACTCCAACCTGAACATAATTTTCATTAAGATGAATAGGAGTAATTCCAGATTCCTTCAACTTAGAGTAATATCTAGGAGCAGTCACAAAGTAATTCTAAAGAGGGATTTTCTTTAAGATATCTTTATATCTAGGAATAAGAGAATTTATCATCTCATTAACTTCCTGAGAAAATTCATCTAATAAATAAGGAAACAACACCAAGTCCAATAAACCCCCTTTAAACTTGGAATCACATCCCATATCCCCAATGGACTAGTCCTTTAAGACTAAAGAACTTTCCAAACACAAAGAACCCACTTCTACCGACTCACCCATGATTCTCAAAACATATAACCTTGTTCCCTAATCCCATAGAATCCTTCCATATGACAACATTCTTACAACCATCTGAAGTTGAAAAGTGTTCTCCATTGGATTGAAATCTTGATAATAAAAAGGAGATTTATATGGGACAATTTCTAGGATATTGTCCATATCACTAACATCCACCTGTCTCCTACCATAAGGACGTAGACAATTAATTTCCTTAGGAAGGTTATTTCCCTCTAAATTACAAAGGTATGAATTATTTAAAAGTTCTATTTCCAATTCATTTAATGAATTGAAAACCTCATACATAGAGAGATCTAACTTACTCAAGAGAAAAGGGACCAATGTCGACTTCGGGGTTTCAACTTGAAAATCCTTCCTTTCTTCTGAGGAGACTTCTTTCATATTCTCATGCATTGCGTCCACATAAATAGCTTGCTTTTCCTTTTCCACAGAGGAAACCCTCTTATATTGAGATGGATTTTCTTTCTGAAACCATGGACAAGTTTCCTTCAAATGCCCAGTTATCCTATAGGGCATACGTCTAAAGGGAACCTTCTAGTAGTTCGTTCTATGTACAATTATCTTTCCCCTCCATTTGATTTCCAATCCCTCCAATAAACCCTAACTTATGTCAATTTTGACTAGCAATTTTCTTAACCTTCTATCCTTCCCCTTGAATGTTTATTCATTGATATAAATAAACCTACTTAAGGAATTACCAACTACTTCAAATGCACTCTTATTCCATAATCCCAATGGAAAACCAGGTAACAAGACCCAAATATATATTAGTAAAATTTGTTCTTTTACTGGATCGAAATTATGATGCCACCTCTCAAGCATAGGGAAACCCTGACTACAAATCCAAACACACCTAGAATCCTCACAACATTCCCTTATAAACAAAAGTGAAAGAAAACCCAACCTTTAATTAATAAAAAAAACCCTAGAAGACAACCCAACATAGGAAACCAAGTATCTGACATCTAGGATTCAATTGAGTTCTTCGATGAATCCCAATAGCCAAACTTTCCCACTAGAAATTGAGTGATACCTCTACAACTTCAATAATCCCAAAGTCATAACCGAGTACCAATCTATGCCTATTTCCCTAGATTTAATAGCCTTCAAATGGAACTTTATTTATAAAAAAATTCCACTCAATGCCTCATAATTACCAGACACTAGAGTCCGTAACCCCCTTACTTCTCCGAGAAACCTTATTTCCAAATTCCCCTTCCCTGTCCTCCACATATCCAACAACTTCCAAACCCTTCACAATCAGAGAATCCTCCTCATTAGAAAATCTAAGGATTTTGGCTTCAAGCCCTATAATGTCCTTCTCTAAACATGCACAAGTAAGTTCTAGAAAATATCCACCTATGCAAACCTCCCCACTATCTTGAACCATATTCATAACTGGTCTTGTCCCATAATAACTACCACACCCCACACCACCAGTTGGCTTGTCCTGAGAAATATTCTCATCGCTTATCATACCTCCAGGTATCAACATCACATCAAAGGAAGACGCATTTTTTAAAATTGGCATGTCCCCTGTCTTTTTGGACATTTTTGAGATCTGACAGAAATTCTTTGTCTAACTTGAAAATTCCACCACGGGCCCAAATATCGCCTTCCATGGTGCTCATCAACAACTACACCTCATCCCTAAAGCTAGTTCATTCGGATTCCAGCTCAGACCTAGTCACTACCTTGCCTCAAATTTTATTTCAACATCTACAT
>LPNX010143387.1:0-133955 GCA_001517045.1 Pseudotsuga menziesii | reverse complement strand
GGGGGGGGGGGGGGGGGGGGGGTAACAATGCGAAGCAAGACATCGAAGGTGCAGACTCAGACTAAACACATTTTTTTAAACTTTTCAAACACTTAACAATGATATGCATTCGGGAACAATGATAATTGATGAAGTGGACTATGATTCGAACTTACCAGGAGTACCGATATTCGTACATTCATTAACGATGAAGCCGTCTCAACAGAAGGATAAGTCATCTCCCACGCTTGAACATGCGAAGCTCGGGTTTCAAAGTGTGGATGATGACACCACATTAAATCACAGGAAAGGTGGAAATCATAAATCAGTGAGGCGAATAGGAGCCAAAGAAAGAAAAAATGTTGCATCCTTGACAGTTGTAAAGGACATAGAAATAAGAGACATACCAGAGTATTTGTCCTTGGCGTTGGTTGGAAGTTTCTATGGGAAAGCCATTGGAGACGTTGTGTTTCAATGGTGGATGGAGGATAATTGGGGCTCACATCTGCAACAAATGCCAATTTTTCATATTCTTTCATGGGTTTGGATATTATTTAGAGTAAAAATGAAGGAAGAAAGACAAAAACTACTGGATAATTCATGGCAGTGGGGGCCCTTAGGGCTGATACTAAAGAAAAGGAAAGTTGATTATGAAGTAGACAGAGAAACTCATAACGTACAACAAATATGGGAAATATTACCTGGAATTTCGATGATGTTCTGCAAGAAGGAAATCCTGGAAGCAATTGATGGGAATAATGGAAATTTTATCTCGCTAGAAGAAATTTGGGAACAATTAGTGGAGAGACGTTGTTCAAAAATATGGATTGAAGTCGACTTATGTGAAGGCATGTTCGAAGAAATTATGTTGGAGCTTCATGGTATCTTGTGGAAACAAAGGATGGATTATTGGAAGATCACATTCGATTGTTTTTCCTGTAGACAAGTCGACCATGTCGTAATATATTGCCTAAACAATTCTTATAATAATACTATAAACCAGGTACAGAACAAGAAGGTGTGGGTTAAGAAGGGAGTGCAAGATGGTGAAGAGGTCCAGAATAGCGTTAAGGAACAAAAATGTGGTGATCATGGAGCGTCACTACCATAAATGTTTACACGTACGATCCCTGGTATGCCGAAAACTCCCCTCAAAAACCTCCCTTCTGTCAATGCTTTAAATGAGTTTGTACAAGACTTAAGCTCCTCGATGAAAACAAAAATTGGTATCATAAACGGTGCGGTGACACCTGTAAATGTACAGGAAAGTAGGGTCATGCGGGAAATCCCAGAAAAGGTCGTAAGAGAGGTGGCAATCACACAAAAGGAGAAAAAAGAGCCCCCCTCATGGATAAAACATAGAATATATAACATGTGGTCGAAATTATTATCAGAGAAAGAGAAAGTGTCGATGGGTGGGATGGCACTCGACAACATGCCAAGAATATTGTTAGGAAGGAATTTGCTAATTTCGAAAGCAAAAAATCAAGCAGAGATTGAAGTGAAAATCGGGAAACAGGCTACACTTAATAGGTCCCTTAGAGCAGGGAAGGCCTAGGCTAGGGTTTCCTGATGTTAGTATTCTCATTCAACATGAGGGGGTTAGGGATCTCCTCCAAACTAAAATCTCTCAAACGGATGATCGTGATTCTACAACCCACGATCATTCTCTTGCAAGAAACTATGATGGAGGGTAAGAAAGCTGTAGAAGCCCTCGAACCTTGGCTTAAATATTGCTCCTTTGTGCATATAAGCAAGGAGATCCATTCAAGGGGTTTGGTAACGGCCTGTAGTTTTGATTTTTTGAAATCAAGATGGATAAACATAATACAGTATTAAAAACAACTCTAAATGAAAAGAGCACTGGGGAGTTATATGCATTTTACAACGTCTACGACCCTTATCAGAATAGGAAGGTATTTTGGGAATTGTTCTTCTCGTATGGTATGCTGGAACCTAAAAACATGATAATGGGAGGAGATATGAATCTTACACTATCAAAAAAGGAAGTTTGGGGAGCTTCAGCAAGACAGGATTGCCTTAGTTCCTTCTTCGCCATGCTATTTGACTCAAAATAATTGGTTGATATTCAACCTCTGAAACTAAAACCGACCTGGTGGAACAACAGATGCGGGGAACAAGAAATCTCCAAAAGGTTGGACAGGTTCTTGATATCGTAGAATTTTATTTCAGGGCCTCTTATCGAAAAAACCTGGGTAGAGGTTGGAGGGTTATCAGACCACCTCCCAATTCTTTTACGGATGCAAGGTAATGAACAAAAACTGGCCGCTCCTTTTAAATTCAACCCAACGTGGATCTAAGAAGAGAAATATCGGAAGATTGTAGTAGAAACCTGGATCCCTCTAGAATACATCCCCAATATCTTTGTTATGAAACAATTATCGGATAACATACTAAGAAAAAAGGAGACAAAGACATGGGCCAAGGTTTTCATAGCCAATCAACAGAGGCAATTAAAATAAGTGGAAGCCAAATTAAGGAAGATCTACAGTCTTAACAACTCAGGAACATTCTCTGAGGGGGGATTAAAGGAGTTTTGGGAGTATGAATTTAAACAAGAAGAGATGCTAGCAAAGGAGGAGGAGCTTTGGAGGTTAAAAAGCAGGGGCATTTAGATCAAGGAAGGAGATAACAACACTAAATTTTTCCACATGAATGCAACACATAGGAAAAATTTTAATACGATTTCGGTAATAAAAGACAAGGATGGGGATCTAGTTCACTCCTTCAAGGAAAAAGCGGAAGCCGAAGAGAGGTACTTCAAACACCTCTTCACAGAACCAGAAGGATGTCATATCCAGGAAACTTTAAAAG
Organism: Pseudotsuga menziesii; assembly: GCA_001517045.1. Classification (NCBI taxonomy): domain Eukaryota; kingdom Viridiplantae; phylum Streptophyta; class Pinopsida; order Pinales; family Pinaceae; genus Pseudotsuga; species Pseudotsuga menziesii. Next base: position 131,141 of record LPNX010143387.1, on the reverse strand, counting down.
TTCTAAGCATGTTTCCAAAATTGATAAATGAAGAGATGAACAATTCAATGGAAGAAGAAGTAACATAAGAGGAATTGTAGAAAATACTTTACTCCTTCAAAAAAAGTAAGAGTCAAGGCCCTGATGGATTCTCCATTGAATTTTATCAATATTTTTATGAATTATTAAAATCGGATTTTTAAAAGGTTGTAAAAGAATCTCAAAGAGATGGGAACGTGTTGGGCGCACTTAATTCAACCTTTTTAGCCCTCATTCCCCAAAAAAAAAACTCTTCTTCCTTCAAGTATTTTCGACCTATTTCATGTTGTAATGTTGTTTATGAAATTATTGCCAAAACGATACCGCAGCATCTAAAACTGATCCTCAGCAACATTATTTCGAAGGAACGGTTCAGATTCCTCTTCAACCGACAAATCCATGATGTTGTTTCATTAACACAGGAATTTATCCATGTGATTAACAAGAACAAGAGCAAGGACTTTGTGCTGAAATTAGACTTGTCAAAGGAATATGACAGGGTCAGTTGGACCTTCCTTAGGCTGCTATTGATGCAAATTGGACTGTCAGTAGAAGTAGTCAATTGGATAATGGCTTGTATACAATCGGCATCCTTTGTAGTTCTTATCAATGGTTCACCATCCAATTTCTTCATATCTTCAAGGGGATTAAGACAGGGGTGCCCGCTTTCCCCCTTTCTTTTCCTCCTCATAGCAGATGCTCTAAGTAAACTAATTTATCATGCCAATAGGGTTGGATCCTACAAGGGGATAATGGTCACAAGTTCTAATGAACTATCCCACATATTGTTTGTAGATGATGTGGTGATGATGGGTGAAGGAATGTGGGATAACTTTAGAGGAGCTGAATAGATCTTGGATCTATACAAAAAGGAAACAAGAATGCACATAAACGTGGATAAATCCATTCTCACAGAAAATGCCATCCTTAAAACTGTAAAAAATAGGTTATTGACAAAAGTCCCCTATATTTTAAAACCACTCTCGGAAGGCTTTAGATATTTAGGGTTTCTTCTTAAACCTAATGCATACTCATTCAAAGACTGGATTTGGTTGTATAAAAAGATCGAAGGAAAAATTGGATGTTGGGAAAACAAGTTCCTGTCAAGAGGAGGAAGATTGGTGCTGCTCAAGGAGGTTTTGCAGGGCATACCTATTTATTGGGATACTATAGCATATATTCCCAAAGGTATTCTTCAGAAAATAAGAAAAATCTCTTCTCCTTTTTATGGACTGCAAGCAAACAATCAAAAGGTATACCTCTAGCTAAGTGGCAAACATTGGCTAACCTCAATGAACTTATGGGGTGGGGAATAAAGAATGCATTTTTGTTCTGTTAATCTTTGGTAGAAAAATCCCTGTGGAGACTAATTCAGAACCCTAGCTCCTTTTGGGGGAAGGTCTTAGTTCCTGAATACTGTCCAAATTCCTCTCTCATAGAATGAATAAGGAAACTGGTTAAATCATTTAAGAATGGATCTATTGGATGGAAGGCCTTTGTGCTCGCTTTCCCTCAAGTTGGAAACTGGCTTGCTTGGTCCATAGGGAGTGGGAAGGAATTCCGGTTAGTGGAGGATCCATGGGTAGGATCGGGGGAAAATTACAAGCTTTTTGGTGCTCTAATTGAGAAGCTTAGAAGTCTTGGGATCTTCAGTCTAAACCAGGCTTGCGCCCTCACTTTAAAAAGGAAAACGATTTGGAAAAAAGTTGAAGATCTTAATCTAGAAGGAGGACTCAAGGAGGAATGGAATGAACACATGATGCTGCTACAGTCTTGTTATATTCATCTAGAGCAAGGAAAGGAATACAAACTAGCTTGTGTATTAAAAAATCAACAACAAGGGAGTTCACGACCAAGCTTGGTTACATGAACTACGCTTTAGATCTACATCAAGGGGAAAGGTTAGACTAGTGGAAACAAGTTTGGAAGAACGAAGGACCCCTCAAAGAAAAAATTACCCTTTGGTTGGATTTAAGCAATAAGCTTCTAACCTGGGAGAAGCTTATGAAACTAGGATGGCATGGACCAAGCTGGTGTGTATTATGCCATTCTGCAGAGGAAACAAGATATCACATGTTTGTTCTTTGTTCTTATGCAAAAATAGTTTGGAAGGAAGCTAGAAAAGACCTAAACTCACAAGGATCGCATGTAGGAACATCTCTAGAGAAAAAGTGCAACACATGGTGGTTGGACAGCTCGGTACGTCTTTTCAGTGCATTTCCATCCTTCTTTACTTATTGAATCTATTGGGCACGAAATACGATGATTTTTAATAACATATTTATTCATCAAGAAGTGACGATGACCCTTGTAGTGCAGTGGACCAGAGAACACAAATCCAAGGAAAAGGAACTCAACAAGGAAGCTGGTACCTCTCGCCATCAACAAGGAAATTCCTTGGGCCTACTTTGATGGAGCAAGTTAAGGACACCCACCTCTGGGAGGTTCAGGAGGAGTTTTATATCTCTAAAAATCCACAAGGTGCAGGTGAGATATGTTCTAGGAAACTGCTCGAATAACAAAGCAGAGCTAGTAGGCTTACATGTTGTTATTGAGTTGGTTGTTAAAAGGCGCGTCACCAGTTTGCAGGTCTTCGGGGACTCTAAAATGGTAGTGGACTGGGTCAACAAAAAGATCCAGATCAAAGCACCCCATTGACAGCAACTCTTAAAAGCTATAATAAGGCTACTGAATCTCTTCTCAGCCCTAACCATAACACATGTATACATAGAACTAAACATGGAGGTAGATAACTTGTCAAAACTTTCTTTATTGTTAGCTCCAGTCCATTTGAAGACCGAAGTAGTGCGGGAAGAATAGGAAGCACATACAATTTTGGAAGATAATTTGGTAAAAGAACAAGAATTTTTAAGGAAAGAAGCCAACATGGCTTGAAATTGTATGTAAGTCCCTCACTGGGACAGTCTATCGGACAAAAATATCTTGGCAAATATGTCATGAATATGTAAAGGATGTCAACACTTCGGCACATTTTTTGATCTAATGCAAGTCCCTCCGGGGACAGTTCATGATCACTCTTTATTTAGAGGGATGGATATTTTCCATTTGGAAAATATATATAACAAAAAAAATATTTAACTCCATTTTATAGATGGAAATGTGTAACTCCGCCAAATTTTCAAAGGAAAGTCTTTTATAACCTAGATACAAATAAAATGGTATTATATAATGTGTGTGTTTTCTTTGACATATTATTTATTTATTAATGACATTTGGATAGAAAATTGCTCTAATATTTGAGTTTTGGGAAAAACAAAATACCTATTGTTTCAAACTAAACCCAAAACTGAAAACAACCAATCCAATATGAAAACACAAATAAACCCCAAACAAAAAAATAACCAAACACAAACCTTAGTTTGTGAAGTAAAAAACCTCTTGAAAACTGAAAGATTTTAAATTTTTTATTAAATTTATATTTAGATTTTAAGAAACAATGTTATGAAATTTTTGAAAAACAAACACTCTCTTCTAAAAACTTGTAAAGCTAAATGGTTACAAACAAACTTAATGATGTATTTAGGAAATAAAATGCAGTAAAATTAAGATTCTAAGTGTTTAAGAAACTATATTTTTAATATTAATCCGTTAACTATAACTTCCTTGAAATTTTGAGAACCCCTACTTATGAAACGCCTAAACTTGGAAAAAACATACAATACCTAAATCCATAAGCTAGAAAAAGAAATTAAACATAAATTTAAAATAAAAATTATATTGGTTGACCATATTTAATCATGGTTTGCATGCAATCCTTAAACCTAAAAACCCATGGAATCAACCAATCTTATTTTTACAATAAAAAAACAATTAAAAGTATATGCATAAAATAGAATTTTTTTCTTTGGAAACAATCAAACATTCATTTTGACAAGTACAAATGTTGCTAAAATTTAGACCAAGAGTGAATAAACCCTATCTATCCAAAAAAGAAAACATCAACCCATAAACCCAAAGACATATAACAACCAAACTAGATTTGTGAATTGAAACAAGACATTGTCAACTATGGTCACTCTTACTTATTTTTAAATGTGAATTCATTTCATATATTAATATGTTTGTATTTTTTTATTATATATTATTATAGTAAATATCACCTTGAAGCCTTAGCCTTGAACATTTTCTTTCTCAAGTCTAAATGTTGGTTTCAATTTGTCGACTTACACATCACATGACCGCATGGCCACTCTTCCCTCAACAACTTTCATGATAACCTTATTATTGTTAAATCTCCTCACATTCAGTTCACTAGGGAAATTCCAACTAGACAACTCCCTCCCATTTTTGGATGCCCTAGTCACTCATCTTCTCGAGGTTTCCCTTTATTGTCAAATTTATCATAAAAATAGTCAAACTGATAGGTACCTTCACACCATGTATGACCACTATCCAACTCAAAAACTTTTTGTTATTAAAACCCTTATCTCTCAGTGTTGTTCACATTTCTCGTCCCCAATATTTAAATAATGAAAGAGACCATCTCACTAATTCCCTCATGGCCAATGGTTGTTTTCTACCCCAAGTTAATAGAGATTTGTATACAATCCTACAAATGAAATCCAAACGGCCTTGCCCCAAGCCTTAATTTACCTTCCTTTGATTTTATCTCCATGGTCTTAATAAGAAAGAATATCAAAATCCTCTTTAAACCTTACAAGACACTAAACCAATTATTTAGAAGTGTCAAAGATAATTTTAATGTTTTCCTCTCTCAAGGTGTATATCAAATCCCCTATTCTTGTGGAAAGTCCTGCATGAGACAAATTGACATACATATCCAAATCATATGTTTTGATCAAACTAAAATTCTAACATTGACCTCCCATTACTTGCCATGGCTCATCACAGAAGCTCTTGAAAACAAATTCAATTGGAAAGATGGTAATAAACTTAGTCACTCTTAGAAACCCTTAATCCATTGTCTAGATTAGTGGCACTATTCAATAGCCTTCTCATCTACTTCCTTCCTCCCTTCTTGCTTTGATCTTTTTATTCCTTTTGTTTGTCTTTCTCAACCATTTATATTTGTTGTTCCATATTTCAAATAGGTTACCTCTTAATATAATTTATCACTTCCAAATTTCTTTTAATTGTTTTTCCATTATATCATTTTTGTTTTGCCCCTATTCTATATTAATGTTTCTTATCTTTTTTATTTTATCCCTCAAATTACCATTTATTCGTTGTAACAATCATCTATTAGTATTTAAATGAGCATACAATAATAATAATAAGAGAATAAAAATCCAGATAACAACAATTTAAGTGACACATAATTTCACTTTGGAAAATCCCATGTCATGAACTTTACAATGGGGTCTCCTCAAGCCCCATGTGGTGAACTTTACAATGGGTCTCCTCAAGCCTTATAAAGGCTTCTTTACATGTAATATCTTGGGTCAATACCATGGGCTACAAAAACTCATGTGTCGAAACCAGACCTTTGAGTCATTCCCAAGTTAAGGTTAACCTAACAATCCCCTTTAAAATTGACTTGAAGTGATCACCAACCCTCTGTCATCTAGGTAGGGTGAGTTACCAAATACATGTATTCACCATCCATTACTTCATCTTCTTGCTTTTCCATACTATCTTAATTGCTCATCATTCAACATGCCCCTGCATTCTTTCCATGCCTATCTTCTCATGCCCTGCCATTGCTCAACTGCACTATCGCACAATCTCTCAGCTCACTGTGCTTCAAATGCAAATCTGCAACTCTATTTTCTCTATAAGACCAATTTACACAACGATGGAGATTCTATAGTGCCATCAACATTTGCAAGCAAGCCTTCCAGAACTGACACGCCTGATTTTGTTGATCACATCCAATAGCTAGTGCATCTCATCTCCACCTTGACCTTCTCGAGTTTCGGGATTGAATCTGATCTGATCCATGCATCTCTTAACTCGGCGATCTTTAATTGAGTCACTCCCAATAGAATCTGGAATCACTCCAACCTCATACTATCAAAATCAGGCGTGTCAAGCTTCAATCGACAGCTAACGCGGATCTCAAGATTGGGAGGGTTCTTTCAACGATTTTATTCACTGCTCAAGAAGATTCCTCACGTGCACTTCCTCGTGGCTTTCTTGACCAGACCAACCTTGCACAACTCTCTCTCAATTTTCACAGATATGCGGCCTCGTCCACTGGAATGTACCGACGGGCAACACCACAACTACTAATACCTCAAACTGCCTCCTTCAATCAACCCATCACAAAAACTGTGGCTCTTTTTAATGAAAGGTGGCTCCTCGACAGCTTCACGGGGGGTATACACTTCATGATCTTCAAAGTGCGGCGCCTCATCAACTCTTTCACTGAAGGATTCTTCCTTCATTTCGAGTCACTTCCACAGTCCTCTACGGCCTTTTACCAAAACAGACTACACTTCACGCAGATATAGCCCCTTCTTTCAATGGGATTCTACCAATGGGATTCTACCATACAGTGGATCACCAACTTCATTTGGCAGCGTTCAACAATGTCGGCTCCTCTTTTCATGTTTCTTGACAGGCTAGGGTTTCTCTTCTTATGCCCTTGAGCCTTTAGCTTTCACCAAGAGCAACTATTCTCCTTTACACACAGCTTTCTTCGCTTGGACTTTCTGGGCTCACTTTCGCAGCATTCAACAGAAGTGGTGGGTCTTTCTAACGTGGAGCCTTCTTTGATCGAAGCACCGGGACAGAAGCACAGGGACCTGCAGCTCGGCCAGGAATTTATAGGCTATAGCAGTTTACTATCTTCATATAAATTTAAATGGATAACACACCAATTTGTTCAAGCAAGTTAGTCATAGTTTATTTTTAAGCCACCTTACAATGGAGTCTCTTCAAGCTTTATAAAAGTTTTTTTATTTTGTTTAATATCGTAAGTTACAAAAAACCATGTGCTATACCTAAACCATCTTTTAATTCATTCTCCAATAAAATTAACTTTAACATCATCCTCCTCTTCTTTAATACAAGGTAATGTTTCAATTCTTATATATATAAAATGTTTTCTACATATAAAGTTAGGTTATTTTATTTTTATTATTGTATTCATCCATAAATATTAATAATATTGCATATTCTTTATTATTTTATCACATAATTAATGCTTGCCTTTTAATCTCAAGATTGGATTGACCTATTTATCTTAACTCAATATATTTTTATTATTTTTGATTTATGTTAACTCAATATTTTTTTTATTTTTTACTTTTAAAATTACAACCTAAAGACTATTTCTCATCCCCTATTTATATTACTTTGCTCTTTTTATTATTTTGTATGTCTTATTTTGATCTCTTCATGATGGATGGAGTGTCACTTGAAACTTACTCGAAAGACTCTTATATAATGATCTTCTTATTACCACCATCATAGATCCATCTTAAGCTTGGCTCTAGAAAGCACCAAGAGGGATCCAATTTCTTTAGGTGTAAGTTATTTTTATCTTAAATTTTTAAATGCTCATAAGAAATTACACCTTAAACATTTTGATCCGTTTAGTGTTTGGTAAATCCGAGTTTAACACCGATCTTTTAATTACTTTTCATTTAGTTTTATTATTGGGTTTTTATTATTTGATAAATTAAGCGACATGTTTTTCTTTATATTCTTTTTTGTTTACACTATATAAATATATGAATCCACAATATAATTTTTTATTTTATTTTTTATTTATGTCAGTTAACATAATGTTTGTTTTTAATGTCGGCTAGCATAACGTGACTAACGCAGGATCTCCCCCGTATTGGGGAGAGAGCTCCTCGCTTCTCTTGGTGCAATGAGCAAAAGTAAATATTGTAAATCTTTTATTCCTCTAACTATTTTTATAACATCGGAATAGATGCATGTTAAGAAGATTAAATACAAAGTCATTGATCTGCCTCCAACAACTTATTGTCCTTGTGGTTATTTTGATGGTGCAGCCGCCAAGAACATAGGGGGGCAGGTTTTGTATTACATTTGAGCAGCTCTCACAGTATTCATTTCTCCATGGGCTGTGGCAGAAGTACTAATACTAAATCTGAGCTGATGGCATTATGGGATCTTCTCTCTATTTCAAAGATTATGGGAATTCCTCTACTCTATATATATGGCGATTCCCTTGTTATCATCTCATGGGCTATAGGAAAGGGCACACTGAACTTACCTCATCTAAGTCATTGGTTGATGATATTAGAGAATTACTGCATAACTTTCTGGAAATGATCATGAAAAACATATATCGTGAGCATAACCAGATAGCTAACAATCTCTCTAAAAATGCATTCTCTCTTGATTCAGGTTTTGGGAATTTCAAGGAATCCCTGAATGACAAGATTATTGATCATGGTAATTTTCAGTTATATTAGATTGTGTTGGGAATTAATCATTTAGCACATCATTTGTTGTCATTAAATAGGATCTTAGCAATCCCATGAAGAGACCCTCAGTCTTCTTCTTATGCTCATGATTTATGTTGTTTTTGTCCATTTCTGGAAAAATGATTAAATCTAACCTGTCTATACAGGAGTGATGATAAAAGCCTGCAATACATCATGCTTGTGTCTTTCTGACCATGGTTTGATGATGGGGATTCGCCTATGTGTTAAGAGGACACCCCATTGCTTGAATCTATTCATGAAGAATGTCACTTTGACTGAATGTATATGATGATCTTTGATTCAATAGAATAACAGGATCTGGTATTTTTTTCCACTGAAAAAAAAACAATACTCATTATGAACATTCCTTAGGATCATTAAATCAATTTCTCAAAGTGAGTGTTCCTTACCCTAAGCTTAAAACTAAACAAAATTTCCAACTTCCTTCTCCTTATCTTTGTCATTGTAAGAACCTTCAATTCATCAATTTAAATGCACATGATGATCATATGTTAACACACAAATATAGATGTTATCATGTATCTTGTAGTTTCTCGATAGAGCAATCCTATATAGGATGGTAAACGGGATAGACAACCAAAGCCATGAACTATGAATACCCTAACCCCCAAAAGATGTATGTTTGTCACGCTATTTAGGATATCCTTCGTTTTATGCCATTGAAGAAGCCCAAGTGAAAATTGGGGAGACCCAGCCCTATCTTGAAAGGAAAGACCTAAAGCAAGTCACCAGATAAAACCCTAATGGAGAATACATAAGGTGAATGCTTGAAACCCTAGATTTAAGGGGTAAGCCACAAATTAAGGGGTTGATCAAGTAGAGGTGGTTAAAGATGTTGATAATGTTACTCAAGCATGAGAACACGGTGACTTATGCAATCAACAATTGGATCTAGGATCAGTTTGTTTGTTCAAACAACCAGACCTGGAACCCTGGGGGATTTAAATAGAATATGGAGATTCACAAAGGTGAGGTTGAATCGAAGAATCAAGGCTTTCAACACACTTACTTGGATGAAAGATTCAACAATATGACAAAATCCAAGTGAAACTAGAAAAAGACACACAAGGAACTGGCTGCCAAACTAAGAGGGGTGTTTTCTCCTCTAAGGATCAGTGCCTGGAGATGGGAAAAAGGAGTCCAATGGTGAATCCAAGGAGAGAGAGAGAGTTTTTCGGTATGGCATCAAGGGAGTTTTGAGGTATAAAATAGGCCTCATAAAGGAAATAATAAAATAAGAGTTATAATAATAAAATAAAAGTTCTAAATTTTGGAGGGAAAAAACTATTTTTTCTTATCGTATTTTTGACATATCTCCTTATCGGTTCATCCAAATTTCGAGTTTCGGGATTTGTTGCATCTAACCCATACCCACAATGCATACTTCTGAGGTATGCATTATGGGTATGGGTTGGATGCAAAATTTAATTATGCATCCAACGAGTCCTTAAACTTGAAATTTGGGTGAATCGATAAGGAGTTATGTCAAAAATACGATAAACAAAAGTAGCTTTTTCTTTTTTCCCTCCATTTTTTTTTACAAATTTTACCCTTATGGTTAACACCATCATCTTGAATCCTATTGGTTCTTATAAAGTGAATTTTAATGGTACAATATTTTTTAGGCCCATTTTTTACCTCAAAACTCCCCTAATGCCAACAAAACCTATATCGCCAAATTTGCAGATTCCCAATGCAAATTGGTCCAATGGATTTTCTTACTTCTAGCAAGGGATTTTTCAGTAAAAAATAGTTATGGGCAATGCATGAAAAATTAAATGCGGAGAACTAACCTGAGAAACGTACTTGAATTTAATAGATAAGCTCCTAGATGATGAAGAATCTTGTCCTTCCAATCAAATGAGAGTTAGGGGTAAGGATTTGATGATCTGAAGCTCCACTCAGCGACCCTAATGCCCCCTTCTACCTCTCATGCCAAAGAAAACAATTAGCACAACAAATACAATGAGATATGCAAGATAAAATAAGCAAAAGGATAAGAAATCATAAAGACGTAACTACTCCCTCATAAACCAGACCAAGTTTAAGGAACAGATTGAGTCTCTTGACCAATGCGCCTCCCTCAGAATCACCTCCTTCAATCTAGAGAATAATGGGTACAAGAAAAATGTACAAAAACTATGTCGAATGTATCTCAATGCAGAAAAAATACTGTTTCAATCATCATCACATTCATTCATCTATCAAGAGACAAGTGTTGAATCCCAAAACAATCTCTTTATTCAGAAGTTCCAATGCTAGATCTCATGGTTTACGATGGGGGGATCTCCTCTCTTAAATAGCTTGAGAGTGTGTGTGCATTTTACCTAACTATCATCCAACGGTTGAGATTAATACATCATCAACGGTGGAGATCACAAATGCAAGGATCAACACATGGATCGAGGTGACCACATCAAAGGGGGGCACACTTTTACTCAAGGACACCTTCCTGAGGAGAAATCACGCCATAATCATAAGATATAACATGATAGTACATCAAAGGGTGTCATCATGGGCTTAATTCACCATATTCCCTATTACAACCTCATAACATAGGATATAAAAATATAATACATCAATTGGCCAAGTGAGGGGCGCCCCTTGGGGCACGTCCTCAGTGGCTAATCCAAAAAAAGAAGAAGCTTGGATCCAACGTTGACTGAAACTGATAAAAAACTGTCTGGGGAGCCAAAATACATCATCTAAGAAGTTTCCTTTCCATTTCCTTGACCAACATGTCAAGTCAATTTTTCTAGTGAATTTCCTAGTTCATTTTGGGTGGTACATCCTCTGAAACTTAATGAAACCATCATAACTCTGTCAAGGATGAGAACTAGGGAAATCTGACTACACTAGATGATCTGGAGACATAGAAGAATTGTATAAGTGACTACTCATACCCCATGGAACAATGCAATGCTCTAGGAGAACCAAAATCATTGCCATAATAATAAAATTTGGCTAATAATAAAGTGATAATAATCAATGAATATGCAAACAGAGGCCAAACTCTGAAAACTAGAACCGCAGTAATGGTCTTGGGCATGTCTGGTGTAAATATAGGCACTGTTGTTTTTGAGTCACTGACTTGGGAACCGTGTTTGACTTGGTCAACTAGACTGACTAGGTCAATGTACCCAAACTGTAAGTGAGATGTTGTATCAATATGATCCTGCATGTATCCAAGGTAAGAAATGGTCGAATGGTGCATATCAAAACCCAACTTAAGTCATGTTATTCAAAATCATGGTGACAATAATAATAAATAAGATATACATGTGCCTTTGAAAGATTTAGACATGAACAACTACATGATCATTGTGCAGGATACACCAGATGGGACAAATGATACTTTGTTGCTTACATGTCTATTACCTGTCTGTTAGAGAAGTTGAGTCGATCCGAGCTATGTGTAGATCAATAATAGAGTCAAGTAAATAAGAACTAGCAACAGAAGACCAGAGAGCATGAGAGGAGAGAAAAGTTTGTATAGATAAGAGAAGAAGATATAGAACAGAGTATGCAACTCAATCCGCAGACAAAAATGGTTCATATATTTCTTGACATGCCCAGTGAAGAGATCCTTTGTCATTTTTCCTGGATGGGTTTCCCCGTTAGATACGATGTCGAATGTGTAAATGATAAATGTGTTTGTGTCGCATGTATTATTACTATGAATATGTGTTTATGTATTTTCTTATGAATGAGTTTATATGCATCTGTTGCAATGTTGTTGTCGGAATCACCTATACTCCATTATATTTACTATTATAGTATATGTTGATGGTTGAATAGAGTCACATCTTAACCGTGCATAATAAGTATAAGTAGCCCACCCCTCGGCTTCGATCGGACGACTTGGTAAGATACCAAAGGAAGAGAAATCCCCACCCAACTACGGAACCTGGTTCTGGAAGTTACCCATAAAGAGATATATCTAGTGAGACTATATATGCATCACAGGTGCTGTCGAATGAGCCTTGTCCTGTCGGGCCGATATCTTGGGCTTTGTTGTGCACAAAGGATAGATTGAACCTGGGTCCAAGGGAGACAAAATGCCAACAAATGGTTCTGTTGCCGAGACCGTGAATCATTTTTGTGAGGGATATGTTATGGAATCCAATGAATCCTGAAACCCAAGACTAGGTGGATTTTAAATAATTAGAGTTTGCACAAGAAAAAAGTAGAGGATCTCAGTTGAATCTGACTGATTGGTTGGGACGATACCTTTATATAGATATTCATGAGATTCTCTTTTCTAAGTTTCCTATTGTGTTGCATGAGTGGTTGTCGAAGTTAGCAACCCAACAAAGACAAATTCAAGGAGGAGAATCGATGAAGTGGAATCATTAGCTAATTTGGAGGATAAAAAGTGTTAGGAACCCCGTGTCAAGGATTGTTGATTTTCGGGTAGACACTGTTTTGCAAGGTTATATTATTGAGTTTGTTGTCGACACGGTAACCTCATATAGTGATGCAGAAAGAATTGTTTTCCAAGGACCACGAGGAAGATACTTGTTATCCTTGAAAACTTAGATAAAGATGCTCGTATGTGAAAAATGAATCTTGAGAGTGTGACAGTTAGAAGAACTATGCATAGAAATGTGGATATATCGCATCCAAAGTGCGTGAAAAATGGAGCAAATTAAGTTGAAATGTTCCCTGGTGATAGCGGAACTTAACTAGAGGCTAGATATTTGAGAAGTGGAAGAAGATTTTGGTTGGGAAAGAGAAGAAAGATTGTGACAAGAAGAGGAATTTGCAGTACAAACAGAGGAGAAAACTACGAGCTCATGCCGCACTTCGATGAAGAAGAGGAATATCAACTGATATCAAAAGAGGAAGAAGAAGCAAAGGCTCAATACCCAGAGCACGAGTACGACATGCCTACAACCCCGTGCACATCATTGGAGGTAAGATCTAGAAAATTGTCTCCAAGTGGTTTTGTAATAAAAGTAATACTAATGGTATGAATAGTGGGCAAGGGAGTCCTTCTAGTCAAAATTTTTGTCCAAACATACCAGCAGTTAATATAATGGTTGGGACTGATATTAAGTTGTTGATATTTAATGGAAATGGATTAGAAGACCCAAAGCAACATTGGTTCCTCGCTGAATCTGTGTGGAATGTGCAACAGGTCCAAGATGAAGCAATAAAGCAAGCGAAGTTGATCACAACCTTGAGGGGTCATGCACTAGACTGGTACATGAAGTTCTTTGTAGTTCCAGTGGGATTTGCGCAGAAAACACTCGACCACATTTGAGTCAGAATGATAAACGAGTTCAGAAATCTAAAATCTAAATCGCAGTGCATGACAGAAATTAAAGAAATCAAGCAATTACCTATAGATTTTGTATGGGAATTCGACCAAATATTTAAGACATTAATGGCCAAAGTAAGCTTTCAGATGTCAGATGTACAACATAAACAATGGTTCATTTCTACGTAGTTGTTGCACATCCAAATCCCATTGATGCAACATATAATAGTGTCGCAGACTGAAGCTATGGAGATAGCCATGAAGTTAGAATCCTCATCGATTGGAGAAACATGTGCAGGAATGATGCATATTCAGTCGCATCTAGCTAACCTTACGCTACAACTCCAGGACATTAACAAAGGGAAAGAGATTCAAGAAGAACCATGGTGTACAAGATGCAGAACAGAGGGGCACCATAAAGATAATTTCCCTGCGCTCATGAACTATGTCACAGCAGGAGCATCAAACCTGATAAGTACCCAAGGGATGTCTTGGTGTAGAATATGTTAGACTCGAGTCCATAGGTTGAAAGAATGCTTGTACTTGTAGAATATTATAGGTACATCGACTAGTCTGTATTGTAAATTTTGTAAATCTATAGCACATGACGAGAAGGATTACAGGTCATTCCAGTTTTTGTAAGATAAGATGATGGATACCTACTTGATGAATAATGACAAGCATATGCAAGATGAACGAGCATAATCTCAATATCCACCAAACCAATATCAACAACCGCAGTATGTTCAGCCACAATACCAACAAAATCAGTATCTGTCGCAACATCAATACCCTCAACCTAGGGCGGTGGAAATTTTTGGGGCCGAGGACAGCAACAAGGAAGAGGAGGAGGATTTGGTCAATGAAGAGGCAAATTCATATGTTATAACTATGGACAACCATGACACTTTGCTCGAGATTGTTGTTGGAATATCAGACAATACTAAGAGGAGTGGTGAATCATTATTGATAACTTTTAACAATTTAAACTATTTTTAATTTTTTCATTAACACACATGATCAACAAGAACACACATGACACAAATTTATCGTGGAATACTAATTGGGTAAACCACCAATACTTCCTATTACTAAAAAATTATATTTTACAAATAGTTTTTTCCTACTACTATAGACAAGGATGGTACTACACCCTATTTACCAGCAACTACTGGAAGGAGGCTATGACCCCCTAGTTTATTAGCTACTATTGAAAGGATGATTCTACACCCTATTTACCAGCTACTACTAGAAGGAGGCTACGAGCTCCTTGCAGGAAAAATAGCCTGCCCTAGCACCACCTTATCGCTCTTATATGATAATTTGGTCTCTGACTGTTCTACATCAATCAATATTTCAATTGAATGTACAGAGACACTTATTTGAAGGTTTAAATAATTGTTTATATACCCTCAAACATATCTCTTCATTCAGTAGTCACATATCTTCATCGTGTCTCTTCACAGACAAATAAACTAATTCGAAATTACTTCTCTCTTTGTTGTTTTTAACTCTGTTTAATTGATCAGTCATGACCTTCCGCGGTTTCTTTTCCGCAACGTTCTTTTTGCAACGTCCTTTATGCAACATATCTTTTCCGCATTGAATTTTATGAAATAATCTTTCTGTAATTAACTTTCTGAAATTGCGAATTGTGGACAATTACCTTTCTGCAATTAGCTTTTCACAATTCTCTTTCCATAACGATATTTCCGCAATTTGCAGGAACTCATTCCTTCCTCAATTGCGGGTTGTGGATTGTGGATGTGCATTTTGACTTTTCTTGAAAATGGCTTCCACAATTACCTTTCCGCAACTACCTTTCTGCAATCGCAAACTCCTTTCTTCCGCAATTGTGGATTGCGGATTGCGGGTATGCATTTTGAATTTTCTCGAAAATTGTTTCCGCAATTATTTTTTTGCAACGACCTTTCTACAATTGGAAACTTCTTCCTTCTACAATTGTGGATTGCGGATTGCATGTATGCATTTCAACTTTTATCGAAATGGGATTCCACAAATCTCTTTCTGTAACTTCTGTG
This sequence comes from Pseudotsuga menziesii, assembly GCA_001517045.1. Taxonomy (NCBI): domain Eukaryota; kingdom Viridiplantae; phylum Streptophyta; class Pinopsida; order Pinales; family Pinaceae; genus Pseudotsuga; species Pseudotsuga menziesii. The sequence continues at coordinate 115,413 of LPNX010143387.1, read as the reverse complement.
AACTGTTGATCACTTTGCGGAATCCTCCTCGCCCGTTGATTAGTTATCAAAAATGAAACTTCACTTTGGCGCTTCGAAATGTTATCTTCCATGCACATTTACATTGCATATTATTTCCCTGTCGAAACTATTTTCTTGATATGATCTTAGCCGTCCAGCCTATGCTAAAAAGCTGACCGCAACTCCACGACTCTGCATTGATTGATCAGAGGACTGATCAATTAATCTCAATTGGACTTCACCTAACTTGATCCCCTCATTGGATCCTCTCATGTGTCTTCCATCCTTATCACATATTCCATCACTTTCCCTTCCATCACTTATTCCTTTGTCATCGTTGAACTCTTCTGACATCAATGACAATTCCTTCCAACATTCTCCCCCTTTGGCATTGATGGCAACGTTAACGCATTAAAACATTCTCCCCTTTTGATAGCAACAACAAAGGTTCTCTTTTGACAACCCCCCATGTCAACATATCTCCTCTTGATATGTTGTCATTTCTCCTTTTTATTCATGGTAAGGAGATAACTCCTAACTTATGTCTAAGGTGCTCAAATGCTTCTTTGGGTAGTGGTTTAGTAAAAATGTCTGCAATTTGTTCCTTTGTATCAATATACTCAAATTTGACAATTTTTTGTGATACTTTCTCTCTTAAAAAATTATACTTGATTGGGATATGTTTTGTTTTAGAGTGCATAAAAGGATTTTTGGATATGTTTATAACACTTGTATTGTCATAGTGTATAGTAATGGGGTCTTCATATTTTACAAGTAAGTCTTCCAACGGTCTGCTTCATCCAAATGACTTAGTTACAACATGATGCAACAACAATATACTCAACTTCTGTTGTAGACAGTTAAATCGAGGACTGATTTTTGCTTAGCCATGACACTAAACAATCTCCTAGGTAGAATGTTGCTCCACTAGTGCTTTTCATGACATCAACACTTCCTGCTCAATATGCATTAGTAAATGATTTTAGAGTGAAGTTATCGCTTTTTGGATACCATAATCCATAATCCACGCTTCCTTTTAGATATCTAAAAATTCTTTTTACTACAGCCATGTGTGTTTCTTTTGGGGTTGATTGGAATCTGGAAACCACACCTACAACAAGCATTACATCTGGTCTTGTAGTTGTTACAAATAATAGACTACCAATCATTGACCTATACATAGTATGATCTAATTCTAAAGATTCATCATCCTTACTTAATTTACAACCTATGACCATAGGAGTACTAACAAGTTTGGATTCTTCCATTTTGAATTTTTTCAACATTTCTTTGATATACTTTGTTTGAGAGATGAAGGTCCCTTTTCTTATTGAGATACTTGTAAGCGTAGAAATAATTTTAGTTCTCCTAACATTGACATCTCAAATTCTTTCTTCATTTCTGAAGCAAAGTTTACACTCATAATTTGTAGATCACTTCCAAATATGATATCGTCTGTGTAGACTACAATAATGATCATATTTTTGTTTTCAAATTTTATGTATACATTACTGTTACTGTCCCCCCTTATATATCCTTGTTGCTTTAAATAATTGTCAAGTCTTGAGAACCATGCTTTGGAGCTTGTTTAAGACCATAGAGTTCCTTCTTAAGTTTGCAAACATGATTTCAATTTTCTGAAACGAGAAAACCTTCAGGTTGATCAACATAGAATTCCTCTTCAAGTTCTCCATTAAGAAAAGTATATTTTACATCCATCTGATATACTTTGAAGTTTTTGTAACATGAAAATGCCAAGAACATTCCAATTGCTTCAATTCTTGCTATAGGTTCAAAGGTTTCTTTAAAATCAATACCTTCCACTTGAGCATATCCTTTACAGACTAACCTTGATTTGTTTCTTATTACTTTGCCATTTTCATTTAACATGTTTTTGAAGACCCACTTGGTTCCTACAATATTCTTGTTTGGAGGTCTTGGAACTAGTTCCCAAGTTTTTTTTTTCTCAATTTGATCCAACTCTTCGTTCATGGATTTGATCCAATCATCATGTTTTCTAGCTTCTGCAAAGTTCTTAGGTTACACCACTGATAGTAAGGCTTTTTCATTAAATAGTAGTTTCCTTCTTGTATTGACTTCACCATCTTTGTCACCTATGATTTGTGTCTCAGGATGATCTTTTTGTATTCTCCTAGATGGAGCTTTTGTATCAGATCTTGGGAAGTCTTCACCTCCACTTCCTTGTGAGTCTTCTTTTTCTACTCTTTCTTCTTCTTCTTCAAGAGCAGCCTCCTCTTGTGAACTTTCTTCTTTTTGTTTGTCATTTATTTTGTCATCATCAATTTCTTCAACATCCTCACTTTCTTGGATTTGGATTCTTCTTGACTTAGCATCATCAACAGTTACACTTGCACTTTCTATGATCTTGTGCATTTTTATATTATAACATTTGTATGCCATTTTTGTGGAAGAATATCCAAGAAATATGCCTTCATCTGTTCTAGAGTCAAACTTCCCTAGGTTATCATCTTCTCTTTTTATGTAGAATTTATTTCCAAAAACTCTAAAATATGTAACTAAAGTTGGCCTTCCAAACCATAGCTCATAAGGAGTCTTGTCACTATTCATTCTGAGTTGTCCTCTGTTTTACATGTAGACAGTTTATATATTGTTTCTTTCCAATAGCCGTAAGGAAGTTCTTATTCATTGAGCATAGTTCTAGCTTCTTCCTGGACTATCATGTTCTTTCTCTCCACTATTCCATTTTGCTGAGGATTTTTTGTGGTTGAAAACTACCTTGATTCCATGAATTTCACAAAACTCATTGAATTCATTTGAGGTGAACTCTCCACCATTATCTGATCTTAGACATTTAATCTTGTGATTTTCTTGATTCTCAACTAGTTCTTTGAAGGCTTTAAATTTCATAAAGGCTTCTGATTTTTATTTAAGAAATGTCACTCAAGTCATCCTTGTATAATCATCGATTAATAAAATAAAGTAATATTCACCTTGAAAGCTTTTAGTCCTTATTGGTCCACAAAGATCAGTGTAAATTATTTCTAATGGCTGAGAGGTTGTATGTTCTTTGATTCTGAAGCTTGTTCTCATTTGTTTCCCATGAATCCAATGTCTACAAACATGATTTGGTGGTTTTATAATCTTTGGAATATTTCTTACAGCTCCCTTCTGACTAATTTTTACAAGATTGTCAAATTTCAAGTGCCCCATCCTTCTATGCCATAACAAACTTTCATCAATTTGGATCATATAACATTGTTCTTCATTTTCTAGAATATACACATTGCTTGGAGTTATTACAGCAGTCTCAACAAATTTTCCTAAATATTTTCTTATGATTTCACATTTCTTGGAGTTGAATATACATATTCCATCCTTGATCACATGTTTGGCTCACACTTAAAAGATTTGGTTTTAAGTTCTTTACCAACAAAAAAATTTCAGCTTTCATTTTGTCTCTAATAGCCACTATACCTTTCCCAATTATTTTGGAGGACAAATTATCTCCAAAAGTGAATTTTGCATTTTGTTTTATTTTTAGGCTTATAAATTTATTTGGGTCTCTTGTCATGTGTTTTGAGCATCCACTGTACATACCATAGGTTTTTTTTTTGTTTTTTTCTCTAGTACATAGAGCTAATGAACATTCCATGTTATCTTTGTTCTTTCAATCCTTCCTCTGCTATTTGTCTTGAGATTTTGAGGTGTTATCCATAGGAATCACTCGTTTTCAATTTCTAGCAATGTGTCCTATATTTCCACATGTGTAGCATTCTATACTATAACTATATAGAGGATCAAAAGAATTATAGCTTCTTCCTTCAGGATTGCTTCTAGTACCACTTTTATTATAGAAGGAAGTTTGTGGTGCAATTCCTTCCTCACTAGGAACCATTGGTTTACAATTTCTAACCATACGTCCAAAATTGTTACAGGTGTAACAATTTCCTAAAAGGAGATGTTGATTTTTACTTATCACTGGTCTTTTAGGCATCATATATGTTCTTTGTAATGGAGAAGCAGATTTCTTATTTTCTTCCCTTTTAATTTGGCTCATGAGTACATCAACATAGCTTCTTTTATTTCCATCTTGATTTGTGCAAGAAGAATACCCTGGTTTCTTTACTTTGTCAAATCCTAATCCAATTTTTTCGCTTGTTGGTATTTGGACACTTAGGATTTCATCTAAAGTCCTTGAGATATTTTCAAACTTTGATTTGATAGATTCTTCATCCAATGTCTTTCTAAGGTGCATAATGTATTCTTCAATCCTTTCAAATTCTTGTATTCTCTTTTTGAGTTGTTGTTCTAGACCATTTTCATCCCTTTTGACTTCTAGAACCTGATTTTTTAAGTCAACAATCATTCTTTATGCATCATTGTTTTTCTCTTCAAATTCTATCCTGTGGAATTTTGATTTTTTGTACATCCTTTAATGCTTCTCTAATTCTTCATGAGCATTTATAAGTTTTGCTTCAAGATCTACCACATCCTCTATTTCTTCTCTAGGGATTTTTATTTCGAAACCCATGAATAGGACTTTAGCATCTTCACTTATTTCATCATCTTCACTATCTTCTTTGGAATAGAGATTTTTCTTATTTTTCTTAAACTTCTTCTTGTATATGGTCTTATTCATTTGATCTTTCCTATGACACCAAGGCTCTTCATCATCACTATCATGTTGTTTTGGGTAAGGACACTTTCTAGAAAAATGTCCAACCCTTCCACAGTTAAAAAATTTCAAGTGTAGTGCCCCTTTGTACTTGCCAATGCCTCTTTCAAGTTTCTTGATGAAGAGAGCTTCCTCGTCATCTAGGTCCTTATATTGGATCTTAGATACAGCTTTAAAAGTTGTTTCTTTCTTTGATGATTCATTTTTTCTTGTTCTCATTATATCCCATGTAGTTCATCTATTGCCATAAGTTTAAGATCATCTCAATCTTCTAAAGAGGACACCTTTGAGTCATACTTTATTGGCAGGGTTCTCAGTACTTTGTCGACTACGTACTTCTCTTTTATTTCTCCTCCAATGCCTCTAATGGCATTAACAATTTCATCTACTCTTAGAAGATATTCTACAATATTATCTTCCTCTTTCATTTTTAGGTTTTCAAACTGTCCTGTGTAGGTCTGAAGTTTGGATTCCTTAACTTTGGGCACTCCTTCATAGACACATTTTAGTTTTTCATAGGCATGTTTGGTTATTTTGCAGTGTGTGACTTTTATAAATATTGAATGTTAACCCACTCAAAATTGCATTCAGAGTTTTTGCATTGGCCTCATATTGGCTTAGTTCTCCTTCGTCTATAGGTACGTCTTTTGGAACTTCATATTCTATTTCAAGAGACCTCCAAACTTTGTATCCAAGAGACATTACATGGAACTTTTTTATTACACTCCAGTATGCATAATTATCTCCAGTCAATAAAGGAGGTCTATTGGTGGCTAACCCTTCTTGATCCGTAGTGGTTTTTTAATAGGATCTTCCTTCCAGTGGTTTAGACTGTAGTGAAGGAACCTTCTCTGATACCAATTGTTGGAATATTGGACAATACTGAGAGGGGGTGGGAACCAATATTGATAACTTTTAACAATTTAAACCATTTTTAATTTATTCACACATGATCAACAAGAACATAGTAAACAAAAAAATTTCGTGGAATCTCATTTGGGTAAACCACCAGTGATTTCCTATTACTGCAAAATTATATTTTACAAATAGCTTTTTTCTACTACAAAGACAAGGATGGTACTGTGCCCTATTTACAAAAAACTACTAGAAGGAGGGTACGACCCCCTAGTTTGTCAGCTACTACTGAAAGGATGCTTAGACACCATATTTACCAGCTACTACTGTAAGGAGGCTAGGACCTCCTTGCACTATGTAAAATAGGCTGCCCTAGCACCACCTTACCGCCCTTATATGATAATTTGATCTCTGACTATTATACATCAATCGATCTGTCAATTGAATGTAAAAAGACACTTATTTGAAGGTTTAAACCATTGTTTATATACCCTCAAACATATCTCTTCATTCAACAGTCACATATCTTCATCGTGACTCTTCATAGACAAATAAACTAATTCAAAATTACTTCTTTGTTTGTTGTTTTTAACTCTATTTAATTTATTAGTTGCGACCTTCCGCGGTTTCTTTTTTGCGACGTTCTTTCTACAATGTCCTTTCTGCAACAAATTCTCCGCAACAGATCTTTTCCGCATTGACTTTTCTGCAATTAACTTTCCAAAATTGTGAATTGCGGATTGTGGACAATTATCTTTCCGCAATTTGCGGAAACTCATTCCTTCCGCAATTGCGGGTTGCCGATTTCAGATGTGCATTTTGAATTTTCTCGAAAATTGCTTCTATAATTACCTTTCCGTAATAGGGAACTCCTTTATTCCGCAATTATGGGTTGCAGGTATGCATTTCGACTTTTCTCAAAAATTGCTTTCGCAATTATCATTCCACAACAACCTTTCCGCAATCGGGAACTCCTTCCTTCCGTAATCGTGGATTGCAGGTATGCATTTTGACTTTTCTCGAAATGGGCTTCCGCAAATCTCTTTCCGCAACTTTTGTGAATCGTCGATCGCTTTTTCGAATCCTCCTCGTTCGTTGATCAATTATCAAACACGAAACTTCACTTTGGTGCTCCAAAATGTTATCTTCCACGCACATTTACTTTGCATATTCTTTCCATGTTGTTAGCACCATTTTTGGGCTAAATAGTTGGCAAGGGATTTGGCAAGTAAATGGAGGAATAGGGTCTGAAAATTTACTTATCAGGGATCTGCAGCAAATGGACAGCTTGGATGCACATCAGAAAAGATCAAAGGCTGAAAATCATTTTTCGCCAAAGGAAAATCGGGAGCGGAAGAGCGGAAGAGGTAAAAATTTGGTCATGAAAAGCGGTAAACCCAAATTTTGCCTTCTGAAGTCCGAGATCTAACAAATCAAAACACTTCCACCAAAAAATAAATGGCCCAGATAAAAGTGGGAATATTAAAAGGCGGAAGCAAAAAGACGAAAGCGAAAAAGGGAAAAATATCGGTTGTAAAAGTTGGTAAGCCCGACTTCCACTTTCTGCTGTTTGAGATATAACAATCCAGAGAGCTCCCACACAAATAAACGGTGTGGAAAGACAAAGTGAAAAGCGGAAAACATAAGAATTTGGTCGTGAAAAGTTGAAGTTCTACATTCTGCGATCTGCCAGATCGACGGTCCAGAGAGTTTCTACGAGGATCAATGATGCGGAAAAGGGGAACCTGTGCACAAGTTAAGTCGACTTCCAAATAAGTGGAAATTAGTATAAGGCACAGGTTTCAACGGTCCAAGTTACCTTTGGTCTCAGATCTACTATTGAGACAGATTTCGCAGCGAAAACATGCACGGAGGATAAAAAAAATCGGAGCTGCGAAATCCTGTAGGACCCACACATCTCAGCGGTCACAATTCTAGGCAAAAAATATCTATGGTTGAGATGCATTTCGCAACCAGAACATGTGAGGAAGATAAAATATTTCGGGGCTACAAAATATTGTAGACCCTGCAACTTTCAACGACCCAGATCAACGATAATATCATATCTACAATGGGTGTGCATTTTGAAGCCAAACATGCACGGAAGATAAAATATTTTGGGGCTGTGAAATATTTTAGACCCCACACCTTTGAACAACGGATATCATGGCAGAGATTTGATCTATGGTCCAGGTTGAGTTCAAGATGAGAACGTGCATGAAGATTAACAAGATGAAGGATTGTGAAATCAGGTAGGGGCCACACCATGGGACGGTTAAGATTTATGGTGGATCAATATATACTGGTGAAAATTATTTAACAATGGAAACAAGCAAGAAGTTTATCAAGTTGGTGGATTGAGAAATTTGCTAAAGGCTGCATCGTTGGACAGTTAGGATGTCTCGTAGATCAAGATCTACGACTAAGGCTTATTTCGTAGGCGAAAGATGCAAGGAATATTTGAAGATGTTGCAGACCATCGAAGGTGCTTTGAGCAATCATTTTCATCCAATAGACATGGTTTCTAGGTGTCTAATTTTCCATTTTTTCCATCATGCACATCCCAACATGCTTTCTGATTTTGTTTATGATCATGGCGAATCTTCCAAATCAGCATTTGTTATGATTTTCATTCCCATGCTATAACTGAATTTGGATCTGTTTCTAGTTTGGTCTCAGGAGCCTGCAATACTATAAATATAATCTCAATAGAGGAATATAGGGTTGGAACCAGTGAGATTTTTTGTTATGCATTTTGAGATGTATCATTAATAAAATTGCAGAGCCGAATGCTGGCCTGTTGCTACAAAGATTCCTGTGTATTTTGTAGTTACAGTATGTTATTTCCTTTCCTATGTGCATGTCTTTCCTGTTGAACTTGCCACTATGTGTTCTTCATATCTAGAATGAGTGTGTAATAGTTCAGAATTCATATTTTTATGCTTTGGCTATTGTTTCAGGTATTCACCAATATTTCTTACCAAAGTTGATGCAGAATTCATCTTTTGGTACTATGTATTGATGGTATGTTCTTGTTTCTTCTTTATCACTAGACAAAATGCTTTTTGGCTGTAATCGATTGCTACCTTTCCTTTGTATAATTTCACCTGCAAACTGTTCTTTGATTCATGAATATTTGTGACTCGATAGCCCATTGTATGCTTTCATTGTTTCAACCACTAACATAATATGAATTGTATTTTAGTTTTATATATGGACCTGTTAAAAAATAGTGATAGATGAAGGAGGAATCAAGCTTCCTTTCTTAAAGTGGTTATGTTGTTACCTTCCTTATCATATGACCTTGATAAATGTTAATGAGGTTCTGTAGCAAATGGACGGCTTGGATGTACATCAGAAAATATCAAAGGCTGAAAATCATTTCCACCAAAGGAAAATTGGGAGTGGAAGAGTGGAAGAGGTAAAAATTTTGTCATAAAAAGTGGTAAACCCACCTTTCGCCTTCCATCGTCCGAGATTCGACGGATCAGAATGCTTCCACCATAAAATCAACATCCTAGATAAAAGCGAGAAGATTAAAAGGCGAAAAAAAAAGACGAAAGCGGAAAAGGGAAAAATATCGGTTGTAAAAGTTGGTAATCCAGACTTCTACTTTCTGCAGTCTGAGATCCGATGGTCCAGAGAGATCTCGCATAGATCAACGGTGCGAAAAGAAAAGGTGGAGAGGGAAAAATCAGAAAGTGAAAAACATAAGAATTTGGCCATGAAAAGTTGAAGTTCTGCATTCCGCGATCCGTGAGATTGACATTTTGGAGAGTTTCCACGAAGATCGACAGTGAAGAAAAGGGCAACATGTGCACAAGTTAATTTGACTTCCAAATAAGCAAAAATTGGTACAATGCATAGGTTTCAACGGTCCAGATTACCTTTGGTCTCAGATCTACGGTTGAGACAGATTTCGCAGTGGAAACATGCACGGAGGATACAAATTTTCGGGGCTGTGAAATCCTGTAGGACCCGCACATCTCAACGGTCACAATTCTAGGCAGAAAATATCTATAGTTGAGATGCATTTCATATCCAACACATGTGAGGAAGATAAAATATTTTGGGGCTGTGAAATATTGTAGACCCCGCAGCTTTTAATGGTCCAGATCAATGACAGGATCATATCTACGGCGGGTGTGCATTTCACATCTAGAACATGTATAGAAGATAAAATATTTCAGGGCTGCGAAATCTTGTATACCCCACACCTTTGAATAACAGAGATCGTGGTAGAGATTTGATCTATGGTCCACGTTGAATTCATGATGGGAACATGCACGAATATTAACAAGATGAAGGATTGTGAAATCGGGTAAGGGCCACACCATGGGACGATTAAGATTTATGGTGGATCAAGATCTACATGTGAAAATTATTTTGCAATAGAAACAAGAAAGAATTTTATCAAGTTGGTAGATTGTGAAATCGGCTAAAGGCTGCATCATTGGATGGTTAGGATTTCTTGTAGATCAATATCTATGACTGAGGTTTAATTCGCAAGCAGAAGATGCAAGGCAGATTTGAAGTTGTTGCATATTGGCGAAGTTGCTTTGAGCCATCATTTTCATCCAGCAGGAGTGGTTTCCAGGTGTCTAATTTTCCATTTTGGTCCATCATATGTGTCCCAACATGCCTTCTTGTTTTTTTTATGATCATGGAAAATACGCTAGATCAACATTTGTTAGGATTTTGATTCCCACGTTGTAACTGAATTTTCCTCTGTTTCGAGGTTGGTCTCAGGATCCTATGATACTATAAATATACCCTCAATAGAGGAAGATGGGGTTGGAACCCGTGAGATTTGGTGTTATGCATTTTGATATATATTGTTAATAAAATTGCAGAGCTGAGTGCTGGCATGTTGCTGCAAAGATTCTTGTGTATTTCGTAGTTACAGTCTGTTGTTTCATTTCCTATGTACATGTATTTTCTGTTGAACTTTCCATTATGTGTTCCTCATATCTGGAATGAGTGTGTAATAGTTCAGAATTAATATTGTTATGCTCTGGCTATTGTTTCAGTTATTCACCAATATTTCTTACCAAAGTTGATGCAGAATTCATATTTTAGTGCTCTGTATTGATGGATTGTTCTTGTATCTTCTTTATCACCAGACAAACCTGTTTTTTATTGTAACCGAATGCTACCTTGACTTTGTAGAATTTCCCCTGCAAAATCTTATGTGATTGATGAATATTTGTGACTCCATTGCCCAATGTATGCTTTCCTTGTTTCATCCACTAACATAATTGGAATTTTATTTTAGTTTTATATCTGGCCCTGTTAAAAATCAGTGAGATATCCCTCTCTACGAAGGAGGAAGCTAGCTTCCTTTCTTAAAGTGGTTATGTTGTTACCTTGGGATTTACATTCTACAACCTTGGGTACAATTCTGAGTGCTAACACATGCCCTTTATCTAATTTCTTGATATGATCTTAGCCATCCAACCTCTACTAAAACATGTTGTCTATCTATTTTTTCCAAGTGTAACATTAGTTTGAACATATTTATCTAGACTAGAAAACAAATTTAGATTACCAATCATACGGTTTCTACAACCTGAATCTAAATACCATATGTCACATGGAATTTCTTGGACAACATTGCATTCAATTGGGGATGAACATTCCAAAAAAAGTGTGCTAGTTAAAGTGTTGGTGTTTCTCGGCTGGATTTGACCTTTCTTTCCTTGGTCATACTACTTCTTGCATTTGTATGAAAAATGTCCAAACTTGTTACAATAATGACATTGTATTTTTTATCAAACCTATGACCACTTGGTTGATTGGGGTTCTGATATTTAACTCTACCAGCAACGTTTGCAGGACTATTGTTCCATCCTCCTATAGAAAAACTTATTCCTCTGCCTCTAGAATTAGATCTCACCCTTCCTTTTCCATGACCTATGGATGATTGTGTTTCAAATGCACCTTCAAATGATGTGTTTGATCTACTAATTCTATGTTCATGATTGATGAGTGATGCTTGTAGCTCATCAATGGTAAAGTTGTTTATATATTTATTTTCTTCCAAAGTCACAACCAAATATTCAAATTTTTACTTCTAAGAACATTTTCAACAACCCTTCTATATTCTATATTTTCTCCATGAGATTTCAATTGATTTATTAGACTAATGACTCGAGTATAAATCATTCAACTGTCTATTTATCTTTCATTGACATAGATTAAAAATCTCTTCTATGAATTTGCAATTTAGAAGTATTTACCTTGTTGAAACCTTAATAAGAAGTTTCCATTGTGTCCCATGCCTCCTTAGATGTTTTTTCCTGGTGCTACTCTTGGGAATATGCTTTCATGCATGGCTTGATGTATATAGAAAAAATCCTCTATTTTTCCTTAGGATCTTGATGTTCTATCCACTTTGCTTCTCCATAAGTGCTTTGAACCGTTGAAAACATCCAAATGCATCAAATTTATATTTTAAGAAATATACCCATGTTTTTCTTATGAATTCATCAATAAAAGGGAGAAAATAGTTGAATCCTCCTATGGACATTGTCTGCATTGGGCCACAAATATCAGAGCGCAAAATTTCAAGTGGTGTGCATGCCCTATATGACTTTTCGACTAGAAAAGTCTCTCTATGTTGCTTGCCATAAATGTAGCCTTCACAAATTCTTGTTGGTTTTTCAATCAATGGAAATCCTTTCACCATGTTATTCATGTGCAGTAGCTTCATCCTACCAAAATTTAGATTTCCAAATATGAAATTCCATAGCTAGGATTCATCTTGAACGTCTGATCGAAATCCTTCTTGTATTTCAATCTTGTCTTTTTCTTCTTTGTTGCCATGCTTGTCTGCTTCTTTGTTTTCTTCCTTGAATCCAACTTTTGAATTTTCATTCTTCCCTTCATGAACAACTGAAGTTGTCTTTTCTTCCATGTATGGCCTTATCTTCAAAGGAAGGTGATTGCTTGTCATCTGTACTCTTTCTATTAGACGGTTGCATGGATGCATGTCTTTAATCACATAGTGATTGTCTTCCATGTAGACTCTATAGCCTTTTTGTAATAGTTGTCCAATGCTCATCAAATTTTGTTTCATACCTTCGATATAATATACATCAAGCATAGTTTTTTTCTCCCCTGTTTGGTAAAACCCCAACAGTTCTATTACCCAAAGCAGGGACTGGATATTGTTTCCAAGTGTGACATCAGTTTGAACAGATTTATCTAGACTAGAAAACAAATTTAAATTACCAGACATATGATTGCTACAACCTGAATCTAAATACCATATGTCACATGGAATTTCTTGGACAACATTACATTCAATTGGGGATGCACATGCCAAAAAAATTGTTGGTTGATGTGTTGGTGTTTGTTGGAGGAGCTAGTCGGTGAACCGACTAGTCGAATAGATGACTAAATGGAGATTAGGTTGGCCACATAAAGTCGTGTTGGTTGATCGAACCGACAAGTAGTTATTTGTAACTATTTGTAATCATATATATTAGGCTATTGAGCCAAATGAGAACTTAGTTCAATTTTTGCGTATGTATGAACCCTCATGTTATAATATAATATGTTACTTCCTCATCTGTTCTTGTCTCGTGTATCTGTTATGTTTATATGTTTCTATGTGTATTATTGGTAACCCTATTTGATCTATGAGATTACAACATTGGTAATTTGGTTCCGTTGCTAGTAGTACATATACAGACGTAATGACCATAAGCAGATGATATCATAACAAGAGATTAAGAACTGGTGGGAGCGTAAGATAGAAAATTATTTGCATAATTACGCAAGGAGAAATAGATTGACCATTGCTCAGGAGAAGGAGAAATTCTTCACTGAAATACATGAGAATTTTGTAGAATTGGTACCACATCTTTTGAAAAATCCGGAAGCAACTAAGGACCAAGAGATACTAGAGAAACTAATTCGAGGTGGCTGAACAAACTTATCGGAGTGGTTTGAAAATATCATAGGCGAATTCTACGAAGAACAAGGCATGGAAGAAAGAGTTTCGATCGAAAGCATTGAGAAAAGGTTTTATACAGACCTCATCAAGCAGTTTCTTTGCTCCTTACTGGCCCGTTTGTTCAAATTCCTAATAGAGAAGGGAGTGGGCCATATTGTAGAACCTTGTCCATCACTACGCGAACCGCCACCAAATTCTAACTAGGCGGAGAAATAGAAGGAGTGGGAGAAATGAATTGCCGAAAGGGAGTGGGAGTACTTCCTAAGCAAATAAACAGAACTATCCGAGCTTTCTAAAGCGTCGGGTAGGCTATGGGGGTGTAGTTGGTCATGTGTTGGGGTAAAGTAAAAAGGATTCTAGTTGACTAAAGAAAATACCATCACCAGCAATGAAAATTCAGCCTAAAAAGGAAATCGAACGAATAGTGACACATAAAGGTACGTCAAATTTACAGAGAATAGAAAGAGAGAAGAGGCTGAAAAGAAGGGAAGAAAGAAGAGAAAAGGCTATAGCGCTGCAAAGAGGGATGACTACTAGGGTGATAGACCAAGAAAGAAATCCTCTAGAGTCAGGTCATGACCAATAGGAAGAAGGCGTAGATGAAGAGGCATCACCCATGGAAGAAGGCCTGTGGATAGAGCAATGAGAAGCTCTCCAACTAGAAATTCCCTAGGAGGTAAGACCTCTGTCTCCAATGGATCTGAGTACTCGAATTCAGGCCATTGTCAAAGAAGACCTGTGACTAAGAGCTGGTGAGTTTAGTATATGGAGCTGACTAGATGACAAGGTAAATGATTATCATCTAGTAATCCGTCGACCAGAGGAAGGAAATTGGGTAACACTTCAAGCGTACCCTTCCAACCGAAGTATCCACTTTCTCTACCCGACACATGAAGGAGCACCCCCCCTGCCAAACACAGCTTTGCAAAAGTCAGAACAGTTGGACCTGCAAACAAATCAATGCAGTTGGACATCGAATGAAGAAGTCAACCCGAACCGACTGCTTGTCGGAGAAGAAATGACAAAAAATGAGACAAACAAAACATCCCACTACCCCTACAACCACCACCTCCTGAAGGAGACAGCGACATCGAAACTGACATGGGTCATGGATCAGCACATATCCCTCTCTACGAGGGTGACGAAGACCCTAGATGACATTGGTTCATCTGTGAGTCAATATGGGAGGCAAATCAAGTTACAGTCGAAGAACAATAGATGGCACAGTTCGCTGGTGCTTTAAGGAAAAGAGCACTAACTTGGTATAGGACCTATATTGAGAGAACTCCCCAAGCATCCAAAGCAGACATTAAAGCACAATTCTTGTCTTTCTTTAAAACTCTAGACGCAAAACATCTGGCAGCCAAAAAGCTGAAAACAACATCTCAGAAACCAGCAGAGTCTGTCCAGGAATATGACAAATGATGGAAAGACCTCCTCAACCAACTAGACTATGTAATTGACAAAAAATTATTAATTCAGTGGTTTCTTGCAGGTCTATCACAGAAAATCTGGTGGCACATAATCTTGGAGACGTTTAAAACATATGAAGATGCACTTACCAAAGCTCTGCAAGTAGAAATGGATGAAGATTTCCCAGCATATCCCATTGATACTAGACTGGAAGAACAACTAGAAATCATGCAGAAATCTTTGAAAGAGCTGAACCTCAAGAATTAAGATGTTTGGTGCACAAAATGCTCCACGGCTGGAAACACTAAAGATAACTGTCGATAGGACGTTCAATTTTTTTAGATGAAATAATTCTATGACATTTGCCAAGAACATGGAGAACATACAACGAAATATTTCCCATATAACATGAAAAATGGAAAAGCATCTTGGTGCGCAATTTGTGAAGTAAAAAGTCACGCAACGACCGACTGCCACCTAAATTTAAAGAATAGACAAAATTACCAAGCAATCTACTAAACAAATGTAGTCACACGGAATAATGATAACACTTAGAGAAGCAATGATCAAAACGAGCCAAACAATAGAAAATATGAAGGTCATCGATATGAGCGCCGGTTCGACAACTGTCGTGGAGGATATGGAGTTCGAGGATGATTTTCTGGAAATCGCGAAAATCGACCACGATGGCCCATCCAGTGCTTTACATGCTACAAAGAAGGCCATCACTATGCAGACTGTTCATACAAGGATAGAACTGATCTAAATTTTTGTACTAGCTGTGGCATGGGAGATCACTCATTAGAGAATTGTCCCACCATGCTCGACAAGATTAATAAAAAGAAAAATGTTAATGTCTTGTCGTGTGTTCAAAAACATGATGTAATGAACACAAAGAACCTGCACATAGTAACCCGACAAGGGACAAAAATTGGAAATGATAATCCACGTATAAGTAAAATCAAAGAAAAGAATGATTATCCTGACCCGACTAAACAAAAACAATTATATAACGACGCGACGGATATGTTTAAAGAATTTGCAAGGCAAGAAGAAGTCGATGACAGTCGACAAAACACAGTTAAAGAATTAATACACTTAGTACAGGATGATAAATCGGTATCTCAATTCATTAACTTATTGTATAATATGAAGCACAATAATAATACAGAAAAATAAACCAAAAATATATGCAGTCTAAACCAAAAAGAGAAGAGCGATGCCGACCCACTTGTTGATCTAGAAATCGAAGGATACCATGTTCGACAATTTGTACTCGACTTCAGTTCACAAGTAAATATTATGACTCGTGACCCTTGGTAACAGTTGGGTAGACCTCAGCTATATGAGTCAGGCATATATGTCAAGTTAGCTGACCAAGGACTGATTGAACCCATTGGGGTTTGGAGAAATGTTGATACGACAATAAAAGGAATATTGACTAAAGTCGACTTTGAAATTATTGACCCTAAAGAAGGATATAGCTCCTTCCCAGCCTTGGTAGGTCGACCATGGGGAAGGAAAATGAAAGCATCAATATCTCTAGACAAAGAAAGAATAAAATTAAAAGGGAATAGACAGAAAGTCATAGTCCCTATTCATCCTTCCCAAGGAGAACCTTGGATAGAACCCATTGATAAAGAAGTCGACATTCAACAATTATATCAAATTCAAAATAACGAATACTACACTAAACCTAATATCTATGGTGAGCTTCACTTAGGAAACCAAGACTCAGTGGGATATAATTCGGATGCAGAGTTATACGATTGGGAAGTTGAAAACTATGAGACCCAAGCAAGGGGTTGTTGGACCATTCAATATATATAGAAGAAACCATTCCATCAGTGTTTCTCAGTCTCCATCATTCCAAAAATATTCGAAAAGAAAACCAAGGAATACCCTACCCTAACCCCGACAAATATAAGTATCAGAAAAATCCCAAGGTATAAAGAAAGAGAATCCCCAGTTCTACATATAGAACAAGTCTCTAAAAACATAGGTGAACATGGTCGACTACAAATCCTCATAGCAACCTTTACAGGCCAAGATGCTCGATGGTGGGACACCCATAAATCAAGATTGTAGACTTGGACAACATCTTTGACTTACTTTGTAGAAATATTCGAAGGAAGGAAGCTAACCAAACAGGTGCAAATACCTGTCTTCATCCAAGGGAAAGACCCAGAGGAGCACATAAGAACATGTGAAAGAGAATGGAGAATACATGGTTATAAATATGAACGTACATGGCCGCACATGTTTCCCTCAATGCTAGCCAACTTACCAAATAAATGGTATAAAATGGAAGAAGAACAAGGAAAAACGTTCCAATGGAACGAACTTAGAGAAAACTTCATCAAGGACTTTATTTTTATACCACAAAATGAAAAGCTAGTCGAAAATGCAAAGCAGATAAAAGCATTCATAGAACCGACTAAGAACAACAGTCTGATACCGAACCATGACTGACTGAAAACATCATGCAATAACATACAAACCAATATCATACCTTATTCGACAAGATTGCAGATGGAAAACGAAAACCCGGAAGGAAAAATATTTCGATGGAAATCGTATCACTCTGAAACAACAAAACCAATTCGAACAGTACTTAAAGTCGACACAACCAACAAAGAAGATACCTACCAAATGACGGCAGCAGAATTCCCTACTACATTCTCATTGTTCAAAGAAGGGAATCAACCAATCAATGAATCCAAAGCACCAGAATGGTTGGATGCCAAAATTAAAACTAAAGAGTTTGACATATCAAATGATGAACGACCAAAAATGGCAAAAATTGGCGATTACTAGAACGAAGAGCAAACGAACGAAATAGTAAACCTATTGAAAGAATCCCAGGATGTCTTTGCTAGAGACTATAAAGATCTCAAGGGGCTAGTCCTTGAAATGGGCGAAATGAATATCGACATCAATCCCGATGCTCGACCCGTAAAGAAAAGGCCATACAAATTAGCTCATAAATACAAAGAGATAGTCAAGAAAGAGATCGATAATATACTCACAGCAGGAATTATCTACCCTATTGACCAGTCGGAATGGGAAAGCCCGATGGTCATCCAACCAAAAAAACACAACCCGATGAAATTGAGGATCTGTGTTGACTTCAGAGAACTAAACAAAGTCACTCTAATAGACCCATTCCCAACACCATACATAGATGAAATCTTAAATGAAGTTGCAGGACATGAATGCTACTCGTTTACAGATGGATTCTCATGGTATAACCAAGTACCAATAGCCAAAGAAGATCAGAAAAAGACTACATTCGTATGTGAATTCAGGTCATTTTCCTACAAAGTTATGCCTTTTGGTCTCAAAAAAGCACATGCAGTATTTTCGAGAATTGTTGTCAAAACATTTCAAGAATATATATACAAAACAATGGCAGTATATTTCGATGATCGGATGATCTACTCCATGTTGAAAGATCATTGAAAATGGCTAAGGATCATGCTAGAACGATGCCGACAAATCCAACTGTCTCTCAACATAAGGAAATGCATCTTCTTAACCCCTATAGGAATACTACTAGGGCACATTGTATGCAAAGAAGGCATCAAGGTCAACTTTGCAAAGATAAAGATTATCCTCGACTTGAAACCACCAATGAATCCAAAACAGGTGAGGGTATTACTAGGACACACTGGATATTACAGAAAATTTATTAGATACTACTCAGAAATGACCTATCCATTAGAAGAGCTATTAAGAGAAGATCAGGAGTTCGACTGGACAGGATAATGTAATATATCATTTGACACATTAAAAAGGAAACTAGTCGAGGCACCTATCCTCGGATTCCTAAATTGGTCAATCAAATTCCATGTACATATCGACGCATCAGGCCTAGCAATAGGCACGGTCTTAACACAACCATGGGAAGATGGAATGGACTACCCTATAGTATATAGAAGCAGAAAACTAAACAATGCATAAATAAACTATTCAACAACATATAGGGAAGCATTAGGAATGGTATTTGCATTACAAAAGTATCGACATTACCTACTAGCCAACCCCTTTATCTTCTATACTGACCATCAAGCATTGAAATACCTAGTAAACAAACCTTTGCACCATAGGAGGATTTGTCCCTAGCTACTACTATTCCAATAATTTGAATTTGAAGTCGTCGTTAGACCAGGAAAACTAAATTTCAGACCCGACCACTTGTCAAGAATCGACATGGGAGAGGACCCGACATGAGTCGAAGATGACCTACCAGATGCACACTTATTCCGAATAGAAGTTGTCTCGGCAAAATTGGAGGAAATAGCTCAATTCTTGGAAAATGGTCAAGCACCAGAGGGGATGGGCACAAAAAAGAAACAAATATTAGCTATAAAGGTTGCACCATACATCCTCATAAATGGATTTTTATATAAAATGGGATTAGATGACATCCTACGGCGATGTGTATTAGAACACAAAAGAGACAATATCATGCACGAAACACACTATGGACCGGTAGGAGGACATTTCCAAGCAGATACAACTGCCAAGAAAATCCAACAGTCAGGGCTATAGTGGTCGACACTGTACAAGGATTGTAAAAAGTTTGTTATCCAATGCGACTGATGCCAACGACTGGTTCGACCTCTGCCCAGTACAGAAATTCCATTGATATCAGTAAACCCAAGCTTGACATTTGAAATTTGGGCCATCGACTTCATAAGACCATTCCCAATACCAGCAAAAAGAACAGGTGCAAGATATATAATAAATGCAGTAGAATATGTAACCAAATGGGCAAAGGAAGAACCTGTTGAAACTTGTTCCAGTGAGGTAGTTTCTAAGTTCATCTATGAAAACATAATTACTAGATTTGGATGCCCGCTAACCTTAATCAGTATCCAAGGGTCACACTTCATTAACAAAACCATCAAAGCACTAACAAACCAGTTCAAAATCGACCACCGACGCAGTACAGGTTATCATCCTCAGTCGAATGGAGAAATAGAGGCATTCAACAAAACATTAATGAGGGGTTAACAAAAAATTGCAACACCAACAAGGATGATTGGGACGAGAAAATCCCTGCAATGCTATGGGTTTACAGGACATCATACAAACAATCGACATACCAAACACTATTTCGACTTGTCTATGGCCAACAAGCCGTCGTTCCACTAAATTTTTGACAACAAGCACCTGTGATAGCATATATCTTACACATCGATGTCAAAGAAGGAAGGAAGGACCAAATGATGCAACTAGGCAAGATAGAAGAACATCAACTACTCGCTATACAACATCAAGAAATTGAAAAGCAGTAGCAGAAGGCTTGGCATGATCGAAACATCAACAAAAAAAATTTGTTGGTCGAAGATCTTGCTCTGCTGTATAACAGTTGAGTGAAAGAAAAACCTAAAAAGTTACACACATAATGGATGGGACCTTACAACATCGAAGAAATTCATACCAATGGATCAATCCGACTAAGGACATTACAAGGCATAGTATTTCGGAAACTTGTTAATGGTGCCTGACTAAAACGGTACAAAACTAAATCATAAAAAAAAATACGACCATGACTGTCAGAAGAACCTATAAAAATCTTAAAAACCCAAAAAAAAAAAGAGCCATCAATCATAAAACCAAAATGACAGGAAAGTTTGAAAGAGACAGTAGACCGTACTTCGACAACCGACATCCCTACCATCGACAAGCCATCATCGACCACCCTCAAGATCGACATCGACAAATGACTCCAAAGGTCAAACCACGCCTTCATGACTATGGTCCGAAGGAGCGCCAAGTCCAAAATGCATTAAACGTGGCCTCAATAGACCGTCCTAAACCATCATTTCCGCCATTAATACCCCCATCGACAAAATCACCATCTACTCCACCTATAAATACCACACCAAAGAAAAATTCATTACCGTATTTTGAAGAAATAGAGCAACCAAGTATTCAGAAATTTAAGAGCAGAAACCTTGTAAAGAAAGCCGACCAAGACAATGACAAAATGGCCCCCAAGCAAACTAGAGCCGCAACTACCAAAACAAAAGAATTATAATCCACCGAAACCCCACTTGTCAAGAGATTGAGAAATACTAAGAACGCAAAGGTACAAGAAACTACATGGACAAAGAGATGGGCAGAAATCAAAGAGTGGGCCTATGTGGACAATAAAATGACACATGAAGCAGAGAAAATAAGCCACATTACCATTATGAGTTACATGAATACACCTTTCATGGTGAGTTTTTGCGGGACAAAAGAAACCGCTGTAAAATTTATCATCAGCCAGTACCACAATGGAAAATCTACTTTGACAGGCTAGTAGAATTTTTGGCGAAGTCATATACAAGCTTACCGGTATCTCAAACCAGGGCGACCCTGTCCCTATCGGCATAAAAGATGGACTAGTAGAACGACTAGCAGGGACATCATCAGGGAAGAACTCGAAAGGTCTAATGATGAGTCAAATACAAGCCCAAACACCGCAGATAGTTGCCAAAATCATAGCAACAGGACTCACCCCCACAGGCCGAGTGAGTGATCTAAAGCTAGAAATGTTAGAAGCAGTCGACACAATAGCAGCCATAGGGAAAATTTACCACTGGGATTAGTATGTCGCCGACATGATTAAGACCATATGTGAAAAATGCCAGAAGTCAGCTGGAATTATTAGGTTCCCATCACTGATAATTTGGATAGCCATGTACCACTTATGTCTAGTCAGAGATAAGAAGTTCCAAGAACCTGGAAAATATCACATGTGGAGGTTCAAACCATTTTCATAGAATGGAATGCTGAAAGAAATGGAAAAGTACTACTAGAAAACTGGTTCCAGACTCTAAAAGTCCAGACAACTAGATGGAGGGTGCCTCAGAACATCCAAAGAATTCTACCAAAAACTACACATATTCAACTAGAGCTCGACCACACTGCATTCTGGTACATGCAGGGGGCGAAAGTAAAAGCAAAACCTCTCGAGTATTATCTAAAAGTAGAGGATATTTTCCAAGAACTAGATCAACAATCCAATACCAAGCTGTCGATACCAGCAAGGGCTAAAGAAATAAATCTACAAATTGAAGAACCCTTGACTAACCAAGAAAAAGAGGAGGACTATGAAATCCGCTTATATATCAGTACTTTCATGTCGGAGGATATACCGATAGAGGATACCAACAAGCTCCAACAGATGATTGTTCGACAACCTCTCCAAATCAAAAGTGCACCGACAAAACATTAGGTGACCGTACCAAAAAAACAAAGTATCATCTCGACTCATCAACAAGAGGGAGGAGAAGAGATAGAAGAAGACATCGAATCATATAACCCAGAGTATGTTATGACAAAAGAAAACTTTTAAAAAAATAGCAGCCGCAAGGAAAAAGAAAACAAATCAGGAAAAAGGGAAGGGCAAGCGTCAGCTTATCCTTTCTGAATCAGAAGACAAAGAAGAAGTATTGGCTATTGCTATCAACATTATAGAAGATGTTGTAGCAAACAAAATATCAGTAGAGACACAGTTTAAGCAATTTGTCGACGCAGGAGAAAAACAAGGAAGACCGAAAAAGGTAAAAACTACAAACCCTGTAGTCGATGAGAATATTGTTGGCTTAGTCTCTACCCCTCCACCCCCATCCCCAACCTAGATTACATAAGAAGATACATCACAGCTACCCACCATAATCCTTGTCGACATATGTAAGAATGCTATGATGGAGATGCTAAAAGAACGGTTCGAACGTGATGGCAACTTCCAGGAATTCATTGAAAAACTCCTCGAATTATTCACCTCTACTCAGAAAATTGCCACCAAATGTCCATTAATCAAGTCTAGCTTAGCATGCCAGACACTCTCACAGCAGATAGGCCAAATACACCAAAAACCAATATCTATGGGAACTATCAAATCCATATTCTTAAGGAACCCCGACAAGACATCTCAAATTTCCACAGGCCGCACTTCATCCTTTACCCCTTCATATATCTCCCATCCTTTACCAGCTAATGAACCAGTAAGAGACTCGAAAGAGGATATTCAGGAGGATATTTTAGCAATCAACCAGGTTATCGACAACCTATTCTCTAGTGACCCAGCCAACTCACCACCAGAAGTCGAAGATCCCCCATCGACTGAAAACATCTTGACCACACCAATTACACTAGACCATTCACCATCTCCATCACCACCCCCCAATATAGACCCTTTACCAAATCCTGAACCACCTATTGCAACTCCCCCAGATACACACCGAGATAAAAGCTCCACTCAAGAGGTGCAGACAGAAATTTCCCCAACCAATAAAGTTTATCCCAACGAAGATCAGCAGCCAGGAAATCAGCTGTCTGAAAATCAACCACAGGCAGAACAACAGGCAGACCAGCATAGACACAAAAGGAAGAGAAAAGACAAAAAGAAAAAGGAACACCACAAATAACAAAGGCCGAAAGTGATCCACCTCAACCAACTAGGATCAACTACTACAGTCGACACAACGAAATTGAGAGACAAAGAGTTGGGTCAACTCTTAGAAACTCTCGCCACAGAAGCAGCAACAAGAAGCAAGACTAGACGAGAGCAGCTCAACAACACTAAGAAAGAGAAAACCAAATTCCTGTCAAAATGAAAAAGTCTAGTCCAAACAGTAATACCGAAACCAAAAGAGGTCGACACCGACAAGCCACTGGAGAAAGCACATCAGCTATTTGAAAGTGTGGTTTCGACCCTACAAACACATCTACAAAACACAAAAGTGAAGCAAAAAGAAGAAACATCCAGACTACTAAGGCAGCAGTATACAACATTTGCGGAAGCTCACAAGGTACTGTAGGACCACTTGGAAGAGTCTATCATCACAGAAGAAGTACTTCGTGATTGGCCTACCTACTACGGACAAGTATTTCAGCAAACCCGCCAGACTCGTGAGCAAATCCAAGGGCTAGAAAAGAGGTGAGGCATCGAAGAAACAATGAGAAGTACAATACAAGACCAGATTGTATTGGAAACAGCCAAATTATAGAAACTAGAAAAACAAGCACATCAGTAGGTACAACAAGCACTACCAACCCTCGACAGACTAGACACATTCTGTCCACAAATGAAGAGACTATTGGACACAGCAGAAGAAAAGGCTCAATCTATGGGGCCCGACATGGAAAGCATCATAGACCCCTCCATCCAGGAGAAGATGTCGACTATGTCAAACATCACAACCTTGATTATCGACATCCAAAAATTGCTACAGAACTTGTCAGAGTTTCAGGACCAACTGGTTGTTACAGCAGAAGCCATTGTGGAAGTATGTGTGTAGAAACGGCCAACCATCCGACTACACAGTCCATGAAGACAAACCATAGTAGAAGTAACTACCTTAAAAAATACACTATTGAGTACCTCCCCTATTTCTTCAGGACAAAGAAATATTTTGTTCCTGGGGGAGATGTTGGAGGAGCTAGTCGGTGAACCGATTAGTCGAATAGCCGACTAATTGGAGATTAGGTTGGCCGCATAAAGTTGTGTCGATTGACTGAACCGACATGTAGTTATTTGTAACTATTTGTAATCATATATATTAGGTTGTTGAGCCAGATGAGAATTCGGTTCAGTTTTTGCATATGTATGGACCCTCATGTTATATAATCTGTTACTTCATTATCTATTCTTGTCTCTTGTATCTGTTATGTTTATATGTTTCTATGTCTATTATTTGTAACCCTATGTGATATGTGAGATTACAACAGTGTTGCTCGAATGAAATTGTATTTTTTTTATCAAACCTGTGACCACTTGGCTGATTAGGGTTCTGATATTGACCTCTGCTAGCAACATTTGTAGGACTATTGTTGCATCCTCCTCCGAAAAAACTTCTTCCTCTGCCTCTAGAATTAGATATCCCCCTTCCTCCTCCACGACCTATGGATGATTGTGTTGCAAATGCACCTTCAAATGATGTGTTTGATCTACTAATTCTATGTTCATGATTGATGAGTGATGCTTGAAGCTCATCAATGGTAAATTTGTTCAAATCTTTATTTTCTTCCAAAGTCACAACCAAGAATTCAAATTTTTGGGGATGACTTCTAAGAACATTTTCAACAACCCTTCTATCTTCTATATTTTCTCCACCTGATTTCAATTGATTTATCAGAACAATGAATCAAGTATAAAATGATTCAATTGACTCTGTATCTTTCATTGACAAAGATTCAAAATCTCTTCGAATAATTTGCAATTTAGAAGTCTTTACCTTGTCGAAACCCTAATAAGAAGTTTCCATTGTGTTACATGCCTCCTTAACTATTTTTCCTGGTGCTACTCTTGGGAGTATGCTTTCATGCATGTCTTGATGTATGTATAACACATCCTCTATATGTCCTTAGGATCTTGATGTTGTATCAATCTTGCTTCTCCATAAGTGCTTTGAACTGTTGAAAACATCCAAATGTATCGTATTTTTATTTTAAGAAATATACCCATATTTTTCTTACGAAATCATCAATAAAAGTGAGAAAATAATTGTAGCCTCCTATGGACATTATCTACATTGGGCCACAAATATCAAACTGCACAATTTCAAATGATGTGCATGCTCTATATGACTTTCCAACTAGAAAAGTCTCTCTATGTTGCTTGTAAAAAATGTATCCTTCACTAATTCTCGCTAGTTTTTCAATCAATGGAAATCTTTTCACCATGTTATTCATGTGCAGTAGCTTCATTCCTTTCAAAATTTAGATGTCCAAATATGAAATGGCATAGCCAAGATTCATCCCAAACCTCTAATCGAAATTTTGCTTGTATGTCAATGTTGTATTTTTCTTCTTTGTCACCATGCTTGTCTGCTTCTTTGTTTTCTTCCTTGAATCCAACCTTTGAATTTTAATTCTTCCCTTCATGACAACTAGAGTTGTATTTTCTTTCATGTATGGCCTTATCCTCAAAGGAAACAAGCGATTTCTTGTCATCTGTACTCTTTCTATCAGTTGGTTGCTTGGATGTATGTATTTAATCACACAATGATCATGTCTTCCATGTAGACTATGTAACCTTTTTGTAACAGTTGTCCAATGCTCATAAAATTGTGTTTCAGAGCTTTGACATAATATAATACATCAGGCATAGTCTTTTTATCCCCTATTTGGTTAGAATCCCAATAGTTCCTTTACCTAAAGCAGTGACTTGGATATTGTTTCCAAGTGTGACATCAGTTTGAACAACTTTATATAGACTAGAAAACAAATTTAAATTACTAGTCATATGATTGCCACAACCTGAATCTAAATACCATATGTCACATGGAATGTCTTGGACAACATTTAATTCAATTGGGGATGCACATGCCAAAAACATTGTGTTGGTTGAAGTGTTGGTGTTGGTCAACTGGTTTTGACCTTGATTTCCTTGGTCATCCTGCTTCTTTGTGAATTCATATGCAAAATGTCCAAATTTATTATAATAATGAAATCGGATTTTTTTTATCAAAACTGTGACCACTTAGTTGATTGGGGTTCTTATCTTGACCTATACTAGCAATATTTACAGGACTATTGTTGCACCATCCTATGGAAAATATTCTTCCTCTACCTATAGAATTAGATCTCCTGCTTCCTCTTCCATGGTCTATGGATGATTGTGTTGCGAATGCACCTTCAAATGATGTGTTTGATCTATTAATTCTATTGTCATGATTGATGAGTTATGCTTGTAGGTAATCAATGGTAAAGTAGTTCAAGTCTTTATTTTCTTCCAAAGTCACAATATTCAAATTTTGGGGGAAGATTTCTAAGAACATTTTCAACAACCCTTCTATCTTCTATATTTTCTCCATGATTAGAGATGATTTATCAGACCAATTACTTGAGTATAAAATGATTCAACTGACTCTGTATCTTTCACTGACAGAGATTCAAAATATCTTCTAAGAATATGCAATTTAGAAGTCTTTACCTTGACAAAACCTTAAGACGAAGTTTCCATTATGTCCCATGCATCCTTTAGTTGTTTCTCCTGGTGCTAGACTTGGGAGTATGATTTCATGAATGGATTTATGTATGTAGAACAAAGCCTCTATATGTCCTTAATATCTTGATTTTGTATCCACTTTGCTTTTCCATAAGTGCTATGAACTGTTGAAAACATCCAAATGCATCAAATTTATATTTTAAGAAATATACCCATGTTTTTCTTATGAAGTCATCAATAAAAGTGAGAAAATAATTGCATCCTCCTATGGGAATTGTCTACATTATGCCACAAATATCATAGTACACAATTTCAAGTGGTGTGCATTCTCTATATGACTTTTTGACTAGAAAAGTCTCTCTATGCTGCTTGCCAAAAATGCAGCCTTCAAAAATTCTCGTTGGTTTTTAAATCAATGGAAATCCTTTTACCATGTTCTTCATGTGCAATAGATTCATCCCACCAAAATTTAGATATTCAAATATGAAATTCCATATCCAGGATTCATCCCGAACCTCTGATCGAAATGTTGCTTGTATTTCAATGTTGCATTTTTCTCTTTGTCGCCACGCTTGTCTGCTTCTTTGTTTTGTTCATTGAATCCAGCTTTTGAATTATCATTCTTCCCTTCATGAACAACTAGAGTTGTCTTTTCTTTCATGTATGGCCTTATCCTCAAAGGATACAAGCGATTACTTGTCATTCGTACTCTTACTATCATCCGGTTGCTTGTATGTATGCACGATGTATGTCTTTAATCACACAATGATTGTCTTTGTTTTCTTCCTTGAATCCAGCTTTTGAATTTTCATTCTTCCCTTCATCAACAACTGGAGTTGTCTTTTCTTTCATGTATGGCCTTATCCTCAAAGGAAAAAAGCGATTTCTTTTCATCCGTACTCTTGCTATCAGACGGTTGCTTGGATGCATGTCTTTAATCACACAATGTATGTCTTTGTTTTCTTCCTTGAATCCATATTTTGAATTTTCATTCTTCCCTTCATGAACAACTGGAGTTGTATTTTCTTTCATGTATGGCCTTATCCTCAAAGGAAACAAGCGATTGCTTGTCATACGTACCCTTGCTATTAGTCGGTTGCTTGGATGTATGTCTTTAATCACATAATGTATGAAAATTGTTATTTATGATTGAAGGAAACTATCTCTATATATCTATGACAAAATTTATTTTGTTTTCATGTTTATTATCGAGTAAAATGAGGGCACCTACAAATATCCCCATTTTGTTGATGAATGGGCTTCTACAACTACTCCCCAAACCACTAAAATTACTCCTAAGCGACTCACAGGAAATTCCTAGCCCCTAATTCTACCAATAAGCTATGTATTCTAGTTTTACTCAACATCTTGTTCCCGACACATTCATGTTCCATAAATTCATCTAGTTATGTACAAAAAATTACAACTCGGACACTTCTTCCATTACCACTGACAATTTCCAAATCATGTTGCTCCATATCACCGAGTCCTCTATTTCTTAGACGCTAGAAATTGAACTTGGGAGTTAGGAGGTGTTATTTCATGAAATCCAAACATCCAGATACCAAAAAATAAGCTAAGTTGGAATCTATTTTCCCTTCTTAAATATAATTAGGAAAATGAGGATATCCCTCCTAATTCTTGGAAGTTGAGGAATTTCGTAGCCTGGGATCAAGAGATTATCACTGCTTGAATCATTGTAATTTTGGGTCAAAAGGCCGATGAGGAAATAAATGAAGGGATGTTGTACCTAACCAATTATTTTAATGCTCCTAATAATCCCAAATTTGATTATTTTAATGTTGTGGATGTGAGAATAAGAAACGAATTGGAAGATTTGAAGAATAATTAACTTTATAAATTATTTTATTTTATGTGAACATTTTATGTGAAATCTCTTTATGATTTATTCATATTATTTCATAGACCTTGGGAATTCTAGACTTGTTTCCTCTTGGTTATTACATTGGTTGCTTCTATTTGACTGTTGAAATATTGTAACTTCGAAGAATATTCTATATGTATCTTTTGTGGTCCCCGATGGTCCTACCGGGAGAACCACTTGTATTACTTTGTACTCCGATGATTCTATTTGAAAGAACTAATAAGAGTCATGAGGTAGTCCCCTCTAATTGTAAAGGTGGGTCATTAGCACCCCAGTGTGGTTACTTGAGCCTACATGTGTAACTCGAGCCTACATGATTTAACTCGAGCCCACATGTCGAATGAGTTAGTTAAAGTGAACGGATGAATATAAATAGAGGTGTGGTGCTCCTCATTTGAGACACACACTCTCACTTGTATAGCGCATTAGTGGAGAAGAGAAGTAGCTGGAGAAGGAGGAGGATCAAGCTTTGATCTCCTTGCTGGTTTTATCTTTTATCTTTTTGGGGCATCTATATTGAGGAAGCTTTTGCTGGGTTTTTCCCTTTAGGGTTTTCCTAGGATAAATCTTTTTGTTCCTTTTGTATGGTTGTGCTTGTCTATCTTTCAGTGATCCTGTTTATATGTTTTTGTTATGAAAAATGAAATGAAACACTGATGTCTTAGCTAAGCATATGAAAAGTTAACATGGTATCAGAGCCACCCTGAAAATAAGACATTATGCAGCTACAAAATCTAGGGCTTATTACTTTTTGGCTCTCTCTTCACAATTGATTAGCAAAAGAAGGCTAAGCTGACTCTCCATTGAAGGGCACATCTTTCTGTCGAAGTGGAATTCGATTCCGAGCATTTTCAGTTTTTGGTGTGGGAAATTAGGGCTTCTTGCAGAAGAAGAATTTTTGAGTGAGCCCATCATAGGATTTCCCTCCTAATCAAAATATAAGTTTATAGACCTGGATCAATATTTTTAGTTGGGTGAAACTCCGGGAAAGTCAAACCCTAGTTTGACCCGGAGCTAGAAAAACCCTAAATATTGAAAACTGCTAAGTTTTGGTATATTCGCTATATCCCAACATTGGAGAAGGTTCAGGAGCTGAAAATTTCAGAGACAAAATATAAAATCTTGATGAACATTTTATCCAAAATTAAGCCTCATATTCGCTATATTCAAAGAGGTATGATCCCTCCAAGTTAGGGTTCCAACCTCTTCCAGAATTCATCCCTAAACAGGACACCTAGAGAAAATTGCTATAGCTTGGGATACAGAGGTCCAAATGGAATTCCTGAAGATTTTCTAGAAATATCACAGACTTTAATTTCTGTGGTCCAAGTTTCAGAACCTGAAGATGAACCAATGACACGTGGCATTCCGTACAACTTCACTGTTCTAAACAGTCCTGTAACAGGTCACCTTGGGAAAATGATCATAAATCCCAATTGGTGAAACCAATTATGATGAAACCTATGTTTTTGTATCAGGGACATGCGAGGCTACCTCAGTACAAAATTTCAGACACATAGGAGCCATAATTTCGGATATATCACAGAAACAGTAACAAGAATTTCTGCAGAAGAAATTGGAAAACTAGGGCTTCTTGTTCCGAGAGCTTCCCTCCACTGTTTTCAGAAAAGGAGTACATTGGACAGCTCCATTTGAAGAGATATATATTTCTATCCAAACATATCTGAAATATTCCAAGTTTTGAAAATTAGGTTTTCTCTGACAAACCCTAGATCAGCCAGCTCCGGAAGCAGGACGGACACCTCAAATCGGTAAGATCTAATCTTTTGCTATTTGCATTTGAGGTTCTCATTTCAAAGTGATCTATAACATCAGATTGATGATAAGCTTGGTGAAGTTGAAAACTTCCAAGCATGGAAGTATTTGATCTCTCTGAAGAAAATAAATTGGACACCTACATGAGTAGAGAGGTTCTAGTTCTAGAGGGAGATGAGCCTCAAAGCCTTACACAAGAAGAACTTGATCAAGGCCAAGAAGATCATTGTTGATTCAATCACGGATCAACTTGTACCACAAGTGTCTTCCCTAAAGACACCGAAGATGTTTGATTCCTTAATCAAGCTATTTGAAGATAAGAACATAATTCAGAACATGACAGTTGAAGAATGTGAAGATCCAAAATGCATAACATCTTGAAGCGGTAGAAGAAGAAGAAGAGAATGCAGAAGTGGTGATAGCCACCTTGAATGGCCTCCCATGATCATGGGATTCATTCATGTGAAGAATGTATTCCAGAAGGAAGTGATTACTTTCAGCTCGACTCATAAGAAGAGAATAATATGGGAGCAATTGAAGATCAAGCTCTCACCATTCAAAGAAGATCCCTCATGCGATGACGAATATGAAGAACTCAATTCTTGAAGAACCTCTTATTCATCTTATCATTTGGATAAGAAATGATGATTTCATGAATGGAGAAGATGATAAAGCAGAATGATCAAGATGGATTCTACCCATGAAACAAATAAAAGATAAGTATTCAATTGAAATTTCATAATATTGTTTTGTTATGCATTTGATTATATTCAGTTGATGTGTTATGCATGATAGATTGTTTGCATTAATGATTGTATACTACTAATATGCATGTGATGGGTAAATAGCTCATGGTTCTATACAACTCTCCATTGCTACTTATTTAGAATGAAGCTTCCTTGCTGACATATTGGATTAGTGCACAATCTCAATAATGTCATGATAGAAATGGAAGGCATCTAGAAAGTTTCTATGAGATATGGATGAATGTTGTATTGGCTAAACAGTTGTATGATGCATAAGAATTTGTCGTTATGCATATGTTTTATGAAATAGTTCTAACCATGCAACTGGTGCATTTGAATTGTAGGAAAGGTCCTGTACAACCTCCTAAAAGAAAGATGAGACTTGTTCTGAAGAACAAGTGATAACAATTCAATAAACATGAATCTGAAGCTCCCAGGGTCAGAGACACCATGACGAAAGAAAGAGCTTTAGAGAGCAGTAGATCCACCTCGAAGGATGAAGACCACCATGGGTATGAGAGATAACTCAAGATGAAGAAAATAATGCTATGAAAGAAGCTATGATCAAAGAATAATAGTTGATCATGGGGAATGATGTATATGATATGATTTCGAGACATAAAGGGAAGTATGTAGTATCTTCCATATGGATCTACAAGACCGAGTGTACAAAGCAAGGATCGTGATTTGCCTCAGAAAGAATAGACTATGACATGGCATACTTTATTGACTAGTATATATCAAGCATCTGTACAGAATGAAGAAGGAAGATAATACTCCACTTCAGGGGGGGTGACTACAGAAGATATCTGAGTTCAACATGGTACGACATGATGGACAACTTCCTAATGGATCGATACTTTACCAAGAGTAAAGTGGGTTCCAACCTTCAAATTTGAATGCAGAATACTAGGATATGTTGATGATCTGACAAGACGAACTCATGGAAGATGTTATGATGAAAGAATACTAGAATGATGTTTGGGATATAGTACTCAAACCAGAAAGCAAGAATGCGGTATCTTACAAATGAATTTGCAAGATAAAATATGTTGCTGATAGAAGGAAAGACTTGTGGCTAGAGGTTTCTATAAGAAAGAGGGAATTAATTCTAAAGAGACACTTACTCCAGAAAGCAAGGTACACTTCCTTCAGAACTATGATGGTAGTTGCTTCCATGATGATGTAAATACAATCCTTCCTTAATGGTATGATTGGGGAAGAGTTTTACATCGAATATTCACAAGTATTGAAGTTGAAGACAGATGGACTCATATATGTAAGTTGAAGAAGGCCCTCTATGGCATGAAGCAAGCTCCCAGAGCTTGGTATGGAAGGATAGACAATTTCCTGTCAATTATGGGCTTTACCAAGAGTAAAGTTGATCCTAACCTTTATCTCAAGGTTGTAGAAGATGAACCTGTCATCCTGTTATTATATGTGGATGACTTATTCTTGACAGGGAATGAGAAACAATCATGGAAAGCAAGAAGAAACTAGCAGAAGAATTTGAGATGAAAGACCTTGGGTTAATGCATTATTTCCTAGGTCTGGAAGTATGGAAAAGTTCAGAAGAAATCTTTCTCAACCAGGGAAAGTATGTGGTAGAGATATTGAAGAGATTCAATGTGTTGGAATGCAAATCCATGGACTCCAACCTGAAACTGTTAGCTGATAATTCATCAGAGTTAGTGGATGCGACTCATTACAGACAGATCATTGGGTCATTGATGTACTTAACAAATACCAGACCAGACATTTTTTTTGCCGTGAACACCTTAAGTCAATATCTTGTTCAACCAAGACAGGTTCACCTAGTAGCTACAAAACATGTGATGAGATATCTAAAAGGGACTATAGACCTTGGTCTATACTATGATGGTAGCCATGAGTATAGATTGTATGGCTACACAGATGTAGATTGGGCTGGAAGTATATCAGATAGGAAAATCACATCAGGTAGATGCTTTTGTTTGGGGTTGCTATGAGTTCATGGTTTAGTAGGAAACAGTCCAGTATTTCTCTTAGCATGACTGAAGCAGCATACATAGCAGATTGCTCTGCTAAGTTGTGAAGTCATATGGCTTCGGAAGCTGATATCAGGTCTCTTTGATCTGAAGATGGATACTACAATTATTCTATGTGATAACCAGAGTTGTGATGACAGAGAACCCTGTGTTCCATTGTAACACATAGAAATCCGGTATTTCTACATACGAGATAAGATGCAAATGTTTCAGTATTCCCATACTGAAGATATAGTTGATGTTTCAGTATTTACATACTGTAGATGTAGATGATGGTGATTCTGTATTTCTATACTGAGTATAGAGATGATGATGCTTTCAGTATTTCTATACTGAAGATATAGATGATGATGCTTTCAGTATTCACATACTAGAGATACAGACGGTGATAGTTTAGTATTCACATGCTGAAGATGTAGATGATGATGGTTTAGATGATGATGTGCTGACAAAGCCTTTGTCTTGAGTAAAGTTTGAACACTTTTGGTGTGGTTTGGAAAGACCTTCCCCAAAAGGGGGAGTAGTGATGTTGCAGTGGGATTGTATCATCCCTGGGCACTTGTCCTAAAGTGATCCGGAGACCTCGACTTCGAGAATGAAGTGGGATTGAATCATCCCTGGGCACTTTCCCTAAAGTGATCCGAAGACCTCGTATTCGAGAATGAAGAGGGATTGTATCATCCTAGGACATATGTCCAGAAGTGATCCGAAGACCTCGATCTTCGAGAATGAAGAGGGATTGTATCATCCTGGGACAAGAAGTGATCCGGTGACCTCGGTCATCGAGAATGTACAGGATTGTATCATCC
Organism: Pseudotsuga menziesii; assembly: GCA_001517045.1. Classification (NCBI taxonomy): domain Eukaryota; kingdom Viridiplantae; phylum Streptophyta; class Pinopsida; order Pinales; family Pinaceae; genus Pseudotsuga; species Pseudotsuga menziesii. Next base: position 81,332 of record LPNX010143387.1, on the reverse strand, counting down.
TTGAACTTTGGTTCAAAACAGATCCTGTGAACTTCGGTCATCGAGAATGTGGTAGGATTGTATCCTTGAATTTCAGTTCAGAACAGATATGGTGTAACTTTGATCATCAAGAATGTGGTAGGATTGTATCATCCTTGAACTTCGGTTCAGAATGGATCCAGTGTAACTTCGGTCATCGAGAATGTGGTAGGATTGTATCATCCTTGAACTTCGGTTCAGAACAGATCCAGTGTAACTTCGGTCATCGAGAATGTGGCAGGATTGTATCATCCTTGAACTTCAGTTCAGAATGGATCTAGTGTAACTTCGGTGATCAAGAATGTGGTAGGATTGTATCATCCTTGAACTTCGGTTCAGAACAGATCCGGTGTAACTTCGGTCATCGAGAATGTGGTAGAATTGTATCATCCTTGAACTTCGGTTCAAAAAGAATCCGGTGTAACTTCGGTCATCGAGAATGTGGTAGGATTGTATCATCCTTGAACTTCGGTTCAGAATGGATACGGTGTAACTTCGGTCATCGAGAATGTGGCAGGATTGTATCATCCTTGAAATTCGGTTCAGAAAGGATCCGGTGTAACTTCGGTCATCGAGAATGTGGCAGGATTGTATCATCCTTGAACCTCAGTTCAGAATGGATCCGGTGACCTCGGTTGTCGAGAATGTGATAGGATTGCATCATCCTTGGACTTTAAGTCCAAAAGAGATCCAAAGACTCCTTTGTCTTTGTACTATGGGTTGCTCTAATGATGATGATGTTTCCTGATCGAAAGATCTGAGTGTGATGATGATGATGATGTTTCTGATCGAAAGATCAGAATGTGATGATGATGATGCCGTACTGATCGGAATATCAGATTATGATGATGAAGAGATACTGATCGAAAGATCAAAGTATGATGATGATGTACTGATCAAAAGATCAGAGTATGATGATGATGATGTTTTATGATCAAAAGATCAGAGTGCGATGATGATGATGATGTTTCTGATTGAAAGATCAGAATGTGATGATGATGAGATCTTGATGATGATGATGTCGTATTGATCGAAATATTAGAGTACGATGATGATGACGTACTGATCGAAAGATCAGAATATGATGATGAGTTAACGATGACATTAGAGTATGATGATGTTCGGTTGATGATGTTTCTGATTGAAAGATCAGAGGCTGATGATGATGATGCTTCTGATTGAAAGATCAGAGAGTGATGATGATGATATTTTGATGATTATATTTTGATGATGATGATGTTGATATTTTGATGATGTTGATGTTTTGACAATAATGATATTTTGATGATGATGATGTTTTCATGATGATGTATCTGATCGAAAGATCAGAGTATGATGATGATGTTTTTTCTGATCAAAAGGGTCAAAGTACTGAAGATGTTGTTGAAATATGTTTTTGATCGAAAGGTCAAAGTGCTGAAGATGTTGCTGATCGAAAGGTCAAAGTACTGAAGATGTTGCTGATCGAAAGGTCAAAATACTGAAGATGTTGCTGATTGAAAGATCAAAGTACTGAAGATGTTGCTGATCGAGAGGTCAAAGTATTAAAGATGTTGATGCTGATTGAAAGGTCAAAGTGCTGATGATGATGTTGCTGATGTTTCTGATCGTAAGATCAGAATATGATGATGATGATGATGCTGTTCGAGAATTCAAAATACTGAAGAAGTTTTTGCTGATCAAAATAGTCAGAGTGCTGCTATTACTGAAGACTGAAGATTGAAGATGAAGACTACATGATGTTGAAAAGCTTCCAATGATTTATAGATGTGTTACCCTGCTGATGTTGATGATGTCCTCTATCTCTCTCCTACTATTGTTGTTGTTGATGTTGTTGTAGAATACCCTTCTCGTTAAGGGTGAGTGTTGAAATATTGTAACTTCGAAGAATATTCTATATGTATCTTTTGTGGTCCCCGATGGTCCTACCAGGAGAACCACTTGTATTACTTTGTACTCCGATGCTTCTAATCGGAATAACTAATAAGAGTCATGAGGTAGTCCCCTCTAATTGTAAAGGTGGGTCATTAGCACCCCGGTGTGGTTACTTGAGCCTACATGTGTAACTCGAGCCTACATGATTTAACTCGAGCCTACATGTCGAATGAGTTAGTTAAAGTGAACGGATGAATATAAATAGAGGTGTGGTGCTCCTCATTTGAGACACACACTCTCACTTATATAACACATTAGTGGAGAAGAGAAGTAGCTGGAGAAGGAGGAGGATCAGGATTCGATCTCCTTGTTGGTTTTATCTTTTATCTTTTTGGGGCATCTATATTGATGAAGCTTTTGCTGGGTTTTTCCCTTTAGGGTTTTCCTAGGATAAATCTTTGTGTTCCTTTTGTATGGTTGTGCTTGTCTATCTTTCAGTGATCCTATTTATATGCTTTTGTTATAAAAAATGAAATGAAATACTAATGTCTTAGCTAAGCATATGAAAAGTTAACATTGACCCGAGTCATATCAGTCACACCCAAAATTTGTAGCTCATTCCAAAAACATTTGCTCATTCTGAATTTGAAATGATAGATCTCACTTAGTAGTTCTTTCCTCTTCAATGTATTCTTCTTGAGTATCCTCTTCTACTTCAATATATATATTTTCCCTTAGTATTCTAGGTTTGAGGACCATCCATATCCAATGTGGAGTCATTATGAAGTTTTGATATTTTCTAGCTCTATTTGTTTTATGATGAGTCTCAGTTATGCATTGTATCATCCATGACTCTACATATCCAATTAGAATCATATGATGAGAACTTTATCAAATTTGTTATTGATTAATTAGTCTTATATTCAACTCAGGTTTTCTTTCTTCATCCTATTGTTTAGGCTTTCTATTCAATAAAGTCAACACTTCACCCCAACTTTCTTTTTTGGCCAATATCTCAAGTTGGAGCTTATTGGGATGGTGCATATAGGATTTCAACATTTCTTCCACACTCATGTTAGAAATGATATGTCTAGGATCATATGACCAAGATTCATCTTGGTCTAAATCTAATAATGTCAACATCTTCTCCAAAGTCTCTTGATTTTATCTCAATTTGACAATGAAAGGTCCAATATCCCATGGGAGTTTGAAATTGACCATTCTATTATTGGAAGAAAAATGTATATCATAACAGTGTAAATTCTATCTAATGAATTTCATTGCAAAAGTATGTGGATCAGCTATTTAGGTAGTTTGAATGGCTTCAAATAGGATCCATAAACCCTTATAACCCTATAATATTTCTATAGATATCAATCATCAACAATTGCCTCTGTACTTAAGTCAATCAAGTTTTTAAAGCAATAACTATGCATGTGAAGAGGCACAGCTGTAAAACATAGTAGAAACAAACTTTTTCCACACACATAGCATGCATATACAAGCATAAATATTATAGGAATACAAATATAAACATTTCACATTTAGGTACAAACATAATAATTATCTTTAAATGAAGAAGATCTAAGCAACTAGATGTGTAAGAGAAATTTTCCATCCAACCATAGGCACTATGTCCAATATATATTATTTCTACTGAAAGGAAAACCCCAAGTTGGGTTATGAGGCCAGTAGGGTGAAGGAAGCACCTACATGATTCTCCCTCTCAACCTGCAACCCATTTTTCGCTCATTTCTTAGACAAATTCTCATCCAAATCTCTACATGAATCTCACTCAGCCATCACAGCTTTAAGTCCAACAATACCTTCCCCACACAACACCTTTTATGCCCATCCATCCCCTTAACCAATCCATGGTTCCCTTGGGTGATACAACTTGCTATGTTCTTACTAGTTTGTGCATAAAAGGAGTACAATCTACCGTATGTTGTTGGATAACCTCATGTAGCCTTAATTCATGGCTTCTCAAGCATTCCAAGGTAGAAAAAATCAAAGGGTAAGGGTTGCTATCTTTTTCAACCTCTACGTACACCTACAACCATCTCTTTTCCCTTCAAATCTACAACTATATTTATAAATTCTAATTTATGGCTATGCACTATCTGGTAATGGTAATGAACAACAAAAGTAAGAAATCTATGTAGGTTAAAATTTGGATGATGAATAGTGGATGGTAGACTCTAAAAAGATGAGAGAATGGTGGAAAAGACATCTGACATGCCTTTTGAACATAGAATATAGGACTCTTACAATATTCATTAAAGTATATTCATCTCATGCTTCCATAAATATATGAGAGGACTTTCCTCACCAACCTCGCACATGCATTTAGTGATTGGATAAAAAAATAAAAATAAAAAAGTAATTGGATCATTTATGGGAAATGGCAACAAGTAGATCAATTCTAAGTTTGATACTTGGTAATATAGGATTTGATATCCCATAGGTCCCCTTTCATCTTCCTTTCTAGTGGAATTATATCCCCTCTAGTGCTCTTTACACAACCATTACTAAACCATTTTATTATTTTCCAACATAATATTTACCTAAATTTTGTGTCATTATGACAAGCCAGCCCCATGGTCCATAAAGAGATATTCATATCACAAATGACTAGCCATTGACTAATATGGCCTTGGCCTTGAGCTATGCACTAGGAATTCATACTAGAACATTTATGTTAACTTTTACTCACAAAATAATTAAATTTCTCATTCAAATATTTTGTCGAACACTAGGCATAAACAATTATTACAATTGTAATAAGTTCCAATATTAATTGCAACTCTCATGCACAAATTCCAAAGTAAACAGGAAATTGAAACATGCGTGCTAAGTTTATTTTGCAATGGAAAACAAATAACAAGGACGACATTTAACAATTTAGATTTGACACAAGTATTTGGTCAAATGACCCTGGAAAAACCCCAAAGGGGAAAACTAGCCTAAAAGAGAGATTTTATAAACGAACAAACTTAGATATTTAAATACAAGTACACAACTTCTTTAATCAGCATTAAAAACTTTGACTTATCTCATTTCCCACATCTTGGAAATCATTCCAATTCAATGCTATTATAAAGTACATCATGTATACAGTCTGTACATTAATTTATTCCCTCAAAATAGTGCCAAAACCTAGAACAATGTGCCCAACAATATATGTTATCTCTATACAATTTGTACTAATATTTTTCTTAACATTTAATGCCTTAAAAACTGTGTTGTGAGTCACCTCTCTTTCTATTCCTATAAGTTACTATACAGATTGAAAAATTTGAATTGTACATATGACCTTTCTCTCTCTATACAAACCTATCAGCACTTAGAACTTTCTCAATTTGTGTGCATACAAGTTTTGCTTCAAATTCTTGGAACTATCTCCCTCTCAATTCACTACCATAAACTTGCTTCTCTCTCTCTCTCTCTCTTCACATTCAATGCTCTCATTAATGTTACAGTGTTTCTACAAAATGATCATGCATATCTTCACACTACAGTCCCCTCTCTCTAGAAAGATATATTTTATATTTGTGCATCAAGTGACCTAACCCTAACTTCTAAAACTAATTTTGATCTAATGAATGAGATTCACTCTCACCATTAACGGTTAGGATTTAACTTCTCAATAAAAACATTCAATTCATTAAACAAGAGCCTCGTGGTGGCAATGTCCCCGACTAAGTTATTTGTGGCTAGTTATGAAGAGAAGTTTTTTGCAATAGAAACATTGAGTTGTTTTTTGAATTTGATATGAAGCTAAATAATAATAGTTTAAAAGTTAAAATTGGATCATCAAATCTTTATGAGATAACTTAAATATGTTTGAAAACTATTTTTTATTAATGTGATAAACAAACACTAGTTCTATATACATTTGAGATTATTTGGCCTAAAATAAACAGAGTATTTTTAATAGCATATTTAACTTTAATGTGAATAATACTTTAACACCATATCTATGCTTGTTTTTTCTTAAAATGAATATAATATTATATTTTTTTTGTTTCTTTTATTAATATAAAAATTAAATGATTTTATTAATTATATTTTCTTAAAAATTGAAAAAAAATGACTCAAAAACATTCTACTAATTTTTGAAGAATTTTGAAAAACTATTATTTATAATGAGGAAACTATTATTTACTAAGTCTTTCATCTGAAATATAATTGCTCTTGAGGTTAATAAAATAATAATGTGCAAAATATAATTTCCTTTGGGGTTAATCAAATAATAATGTGCTATATCCAGACGTTCTACAAGTCTGCAATAGGTAGTGCCAGCATCTATCCACTTATTATGGGTTTGGAATTCACTTGGCAAATCATGTTTTTCACACATTTCAATAATATTATCTCATAAAGAGGGGAGCTTTACGGAAGTGGTTTGACAAATAAAGTAAAATATATAAAAATATTTGGTGATAATTGTTTGTACGCCTTCCAATCAAGTTTCGAACAGTTAAACCAGAATAGGTAAACCATTAGTCAATCAAAATTGTTCATTTCAAATATAAAGACTTTTTGCATTTATTTATAGCTCATATATTTATGACTTTCTCTGCATCAATTTATAGCTCATATATTTATGAGACACCAACGCCAAAATGATTGGATTTCAGCGTTAATGCACAGATCTTTTATAGGTCATAACTAAAAAGTTGTTATTAATTTAGAAAGCAAAGTTTGAAAAATGTCAACTACACGCATATATTTTATAAATTTTAATGTGTAGTCTCAACCTAACATACTTCATTTGTGATAGATAATATATAAAGGTTTTAAAAAAGACTAATGACTAGGAACTTAGTGACTATAATTTATAATGACCAGGAGCTTAGTGTTTTTTTTTAATGAAATCAGAAATCGTGATATTCGACATAGTTCGCTGAAAACGAACCTCATTCGGGAGTTGAATAGCTAAGGTTTGGGTGGAACATGATCATATGCATATGGATATGTTTTCCTTTAATTTTGAGGTAAAAGGACATGGTGAGAGGGTTCGACACTAAGGAGGTTGGATTGATATTAGACTAAGGAATCAACTACACATATATTCTGTAGAACATATTAAAAACCAATGCTCATTCAATATCATAACGGGGAATGGAATAGGGCAATGAGAGTGGCGGCCGACTTAACTTTGACAAACTACACCTCAATTTAATATGTATATATCCAAATTACACCTAAAAATAATTTCACTTGATTATCCATGTACATTTGTATATTCTTGTAATTTATACACTCTTAGTTGATTATTATAATGCCTTGTTTAAGTAAAATGTAAATACAACATTGATGGCTTAGAACTATGCATTGCAGAGGCAATTTGATTGTGAAAACAGGTACCAAAAGATTTTTATATGTAGAAAGTGAAAACTTGTATTGGTCTTATAACCCATACTTTTTTGGTTTGAATAGTTCATCTCTCTAGACACTAGACTTAGGTTATATGCATTCAAATCCTTCAAAAGCCATAGAGTTCACAGTTATGGAAAAAAAATGAACTCATGGATTCTACCAATTACCGTTATATAATATATAAAACTTTTGTCATGCATGAATTCAAAGTGACTGGCTTAATTTGAATTTCATAGGAGTGAAATGATGCAGGACTTTTGTCATGCATGAATTCAAAGTGACTGGCTTAATTTGAATTTCATAGGAGTGAAATGATGCAGGACTTTTGTCATGCATGCATTCAAAGTCACTGTCTTAATTTGAATTTCATAGGAGTGAAATGATGCAGGATTTCCAGGTATACCAGGTGAAAGTAATTAAAATTTCATATATCAGAAGGTTTTAAAATTTCATATATCAAAAGGTTTTATCTCTGTCTTGATTTGGACAACCAATTTAAAACATTAAACGCCTTGATCTATGAAGCCAGTGTTGATAATGTGAGGGATCTTCATCGTGGGGGAGATTAAAAATCCCACAAACCCCATGCTTTTGTATAGAGTCCTCGGTCACTATTTTGTTACAAAACTTTTGTTCTCTCAAAATGAATAAAGCTAAAGTTTCTACTTCTCTCCCAAGTTATATCTCATGATTTTATTCTTATTCCCGGATATGTACTAAATTAGTTCAACCCATTACTTTATTTCATGTACAACCATATGCCAAACCTACAATGAATGACCAATATGGGGCCTTAGGGTCATCTTTTATTTACTTAATTTTACGTACAACCATATCTCAAACCAGCAATGAAGACCAAAATGGAAATGGACCCTGAGGGGAATCTTCTCATAATCACAACTCGATCTTGCAATAAAAACATCTTTATCATCAGGACATGTTATCTTTACCAGTAAAACAAGATTTGAAGAAGATATCAGGAAGACGAATTAAAAAACCCATAAATAGAAAGGAAAAATGGAAGGATGAAGAATAACAAGAAGCATAGAAATATTAGCTGAGTGACTGAGCGAGCTATTGACTTGTATAGGTCATGGAGAAAGTATGCCAACAATTGAGTCAATAATCGAGTTAATTTTGGATATCAGCTACCTACAGCAATTGCAACTTGTGAAGGACATAGCAGTCTACAGATTCATAAAAGGCATAATAGCCTGCATGTTGCTGATCTTCAGAACACAAACAAACACAATGGTTGATGATTATTTATATAGGCCTCTTGGTAATTTGCATTTTCATGGAGGTGGAAGTGCATGGTCATGCATGTGTGTGACTGAGTGCATGGTCGTATAGGTGTGAGATTGCAGCTAAGTGTAGGTGTCCATTAGAGACCATGGAGATGGCATATGATAGCACATAGCATAGATGGAATATGGTGCCTGTAATTATGAGCAAGTCAGAAATAGCATATTTTTAATGGATGTGAGAGCATTGGACAGAACAACCCCAAAAGAAAAAGTTTTTTTAACAATATGAAGGATTTCTGGCGAATATGTGATAAAAATTAGTCAAAATTCTTTCTACAAAGTGCTATTTTTCCAATTCCTTAATTTCAACAATTATTACATTTATTCTGCACTAAATATCCAATTTCGAAACTACTAAGATCATTGAAATTGTGAATTAAACAAGCTAAATTATAATTACTGCTCAGCTGCTACGCTTTCAAACGGGTTCCTCACTCTTTACATAGTTACCAAAGAAAGGAATCCAATTTTCATTGCTCAAAAGTTGCTGGATTTTGATGCCGTGAAATATGTGAGGAAGCGGCAGACATTTTTGTCCAGAAATCCGAACATGGGAGGACCACATACATTGTTTTTCAATGAACAATATCATTCAATGCTGACGGCTCCCCTTCCCTTAGATCTGTGAAACGTTGTATATAGTGACAAGGGCTCGAACGATGCAAAATGTAAGTATTTAAATTCTCATTCTCACGGTGATGATTGTAAGAGAGGATTAGGGAATATTAATATCATGGGACGATTTGAGATTGGGAAGGATGATTTGGGTCGGATCTTAAATTTGGTTACAGAATGGCCAATGGGGATGATGATTCGGTGCGTGAAAGGGTTGAAATCAAGAGAGTTTGAAGAGAGTTTGCAGACCTTAGTGATAAGCATTTAGGTAGTATCCCATATGGTGATAGGAGTTATGACAGAGGGAGGACCAAGTCCCAGGATTAGAGCACAGCAGGATTTCTGAGAAATCTTCCAAGGAGAAAAACCTCATGGATTCCAAGGAGTTCAAGGAGTATATGATTGGGGAGAAATAAAACAAGATCAAAGAAATGCATCCAAAGTCGTGGGACCAATGAGCAGACAAAAAAATAGTTTTAAAAAAAATAATACAACTAAAAATCAAACTCTTGAAACACTTTAGAAAATACAAAAAAGTTCTCATTTCAACCCATGAACTATCCCCTGTAATAACAACAGTCTGTCCACCCTATTTTCGTTCATACATAACAACAGTCTATCCACCGTATTTTTGTTCATACAGGGTAGGATGTCAGGAACAAAATCATTAGCAACACTCTGCCCTGGACTGATTCATATATATCCCCTTGTCGGGGACATAATAACATATGATGTCACTTTTACACTTTATATTATAAAGTCACATTATAATTATAATATCACTTTTACTTTATGACATAAAATCACTTTATTCCAAAAAGTCACTTTTCTAGAGAGACATGTTTAATGTCCCTTTCATACTAGGCATCATTGTATGAAAGGAAATTCCAAGCTATAATTTTCAACACTCCCTCTTAGTGAAGGAGGTTTTTCTGGCATGTCCATCACCAGGATCATTTACCATCGTCATGTTGTCTACTATAGAAACTTCCTATGACTCAGAAACCCATCCCTCTACTAATATTGTACTCCAAACTGAATATTTGTGCCTACCTCTTGTGCTTTGAGATATCTCATATTACTCTTGAGCACCCTCTAGCTATGTCATCTTGAACCAACTCAAACTCTTTCCATTACTGGAATGAACTACCTGCTCTTCTCTTTGAACTAAGGACTGGTTACTTGGTTCCACTTCAATCCTTGGAGCATCTCGCTCTCCATTTATATTAGAATTAGAACCTGTTATCCGCCCATATTCTTCCACCATAGGTTGTTCTCGCACTATATTCATATTTCCTCTCCATTCACCAATCAACATATCTCTAATCAAATCCTCATTCACCAAATAGATGAAGGCATAGTCGTGCTTGCATAGACTGGCATATCTGACATCCTTCAAGGCTAAGACTGAGAGGAGGCTTACCCTCATCCCTATAACAAAAAAAACATCTTCTACCTCTAGAATTTCTTCAAACTTGAGATGGAATCTAACTCTTCCAACTCCTGTCACTACATGTGCTTCATTCACATACTTCCTTGGTCATATCTTTGACATGTTAAGGAACACATCCCATATTCTTGTAATATGCCAAGAAGCACTATTGTTAGTCATCCACGTTCTTTCAACCTCATAATCATTGTTGTTGCTGCTTGAGGCCATATTTTACTAACAATCTAACAGGAAACACTCACTACTTCCTTCTTCCCCTTTGATTTTTCAAATCATCAAAACCTTCTTTCACTCACTGAAATATCACTATGTCAACCCACTTGCTATCTCAAAAAGTTCAATGTGTCCACTGTCCTTTCATAGCACTTGCGTTGATACCATGTTAAATTTTTCTCACAAAATCATTAAATTCCTCAATCGAAAATTTCGTCAAACACTTGGCATAAGCAATGATTTTAGTCTTAATAAGTTCCAATATTAAATGCAACTGTTGTGCACAAATTCCAAAGTAACCAGAAAGTTGAAACACATGTGCCAAGTTTATTTTGCAGCGAAAAATAAATAAGAGGGACAACATTTAAATATTCATATTTGACACAAGTATTTGGTAAAATGGACCTGGAAAAACCCTAAAGGGAAAAACCAGTTTGAAAGAGATATTTTATAAATGAGCAAACTCAGAAATTTAAATACATGCACACAACTTCTTTAATCAACATTAAAAACTTTGACTTATCTCATTTCCCACAACTTGGAAATCGTGTCAATTTAATGTTGTTGCAAAGTACAACCTATGTATGGTCCATGCATTATTTTTTCCCTCAAAATAGTGCCAAAACCTTGAACAACATGCCCAACAATATCTACTATCTGTGTATGGTTTGTACTAATATCTCTCTCACCATTTAATGCCTCAAAAATCATGTTGTGAGTCACCTTAATTTTTGTGCCTTTAAGTTACTGTATGGGAAAAATATGAGTTGTATAGTCAATCTTTCTCTCTTTGTATGGACCTATCAACAATTGGAACTTTCTCGGTTGTGTGCATACAAGTTTTGCTTTAGATTCTTGGAAATCTATCCATCTCAATCTAATACCAGGAACTTGTTTCTCTCTCTCTCTCTTCACATTCAATGATCTCATGAATGTTCTTGTATTTCTCACATAATGATCATGTGTATCTCACACACTACAATTCCCTCTCTCTAGAAAGATATATTTTATATTTGCACATTCAATGACCCGACCCTAAATTCCAAAACTAGTTTTGTTCTAATGAATGATATTTACTCTTATCGTTAATGGTTAGGGTTTAACTTCTCATTAAAAACATTTAATTCACCAAATAATATAAAATGTCACTTTTACACTTTATAATGTAAAGTCACTTTTACTTTATGACATAAAATCACTATGTTCCATAAAGTCACATTTCTAGAGAGACATATTTAATGTCCCTTTCATACTAAGAATCATCGTATAAAAGGACATCTTGAGCTATCATTTTCAACAATTTACATCGTTTTACATTGTCTAATTCAATACATTACAAGGGTCAAATTCAGGGTATTACATCTCCATAAAGAAAACTATGTACTACATACATGAATTTGATAACAAATTGAATGAAACCAACATTACCAAATTGCTTCCTAAGCATTGGAGTCCACTTAGTAACAGGGTTAGGGTTTCCAACTTCATCTTCCCTATTTAAATGAATGTGCTCAAAATTTCGGTATCTAAAGTACATGATAAGTTATTACCAGGTAGGACTGGTAACTGTCAAAAGTATCTGGCAGCACTGAAAGTAACAAAATGCAGGTGAATATTATTGGATATGTATTGGGCATTGTTAAAAATACTCATAGAATTTTTGGAGGATGGAAAGAGGGATTCCATAAACCTTAGATTGATTGTGTCATTGGTTTTATCATCATCATAACCCAACATTAAACACACCATTGAAATTGCTTCTTTATACAGATCAGGCGCTATTCCTTGGATCCATGGGAAAGGTCAGCCAACCCTTCTTGTGATCATTGTTCCTATTATTTCTATGATACAAGAAGGGTAGGTTGACCCTTATTATGATCACTATTATTTCTATTTCTATGATACAAGAAGGGATAACTGTGTTCTCAAGATGATTTTCGGCACAAGATATCACAACCCCTAGCTGCTTGAGTCATCTATCATGGCTAACTAGTTTGGGGACTTTTAACTGTTGTTGCCTACGAAGATACATCAATAATGTTAGGAACCCATGTCAATCCTTCTCTTTACCGTGTTAGTATATTGTTGTTGGACGCATATGCTTTGTAAGTCGTCCCATAGTAATTGTTGATCCATAGTTTGTGTTATTGTTGTTGGGCGCATATGCTTTGTAAGCCGCCTGTAGTATTTGTTGATCCATAGTTTATATTGGCCCATGGTTTTGACCCATAGTATTGGCGCCTATTTTTAGTATATAAGTGTGTGTTGAGGCCAAGGAAGGCACCGTGAAGTTATTTTGTATTGAGCTTGCTCAAAGGAGGTTTCCCCCTCGAAGTGGCCTGCGATTAATATAAAAGTGATTTTGAGTTCTGCTGCTATATCGTGTATTTTGATTAATTATTTGCTGAAGGGTCTTCACATCTGGTATCAGAGCACTTTCTTGGGCTCGTTGGGTGAAATTTCTGCCCAAATTTTTTTTTTTTCGCTTCTGTTGCAGGTTTGGATCTGGGAATAATCCCTATCCGCTTAACTGTGGGAAGTACTTTGGCATAATCCCTAAAAATCATTGTGAGGAGTACCACAGGAACCCTGAAGTAGCTGGCCCATTGAGAGGACCTGCCAGCGAAAAGGGCAACGACCCCTACCTGATTGACTAGTTCCCACCCATGAGGTAAACCAAGAGCTGTCGTTTGTGGCCAAGCGGTTATCAGTTTTACCTGAGCCGTGGAGTGAGGGGTACTGCCCCAATACGCAAGCCGTCAGACAGCATTGGTGGCCGAGTGAATCCCTTGAACCGATAGGAAGCCGCACATACATGGGGTCCATATCTATTTTCAGTTGCACAATCACAGATTTCGTCTATCCAGAAGTGTTGCCGGTCACTTCCGCGCCGTTGCAGATCCATTTGTTGCCGATCACTTCCGTGCCGTTGCAGATTCCACTGTTTCCGATCACTTCCGCGTCGTTGCAGATCCCTCCCTTCAAAAAAAAAAATTTATGTTTTTCGGCCATATCTCCTTGGTTTCAACTCTGTTTTCCATGAAACTTCACTGACACCTCTGCAATTCCATTCTGCATATTTCATTCCTGAAGACCCTATCCCAAATTCCACTTCCCAAGACCTGAAATCCCACATTTGTCTATTTTTAGGGTTTTCCATAACTCCTTCGATTTTCACCCAAATGCCTTCAAATTTTGCCATCGTATTCCTTTCCTCATTCTGCTTCTTTGTCCCTCTCTACCAAATTTTCTCATTCTTTCACCCCACTCCTAAAATCCCCATTTTTTGCTTCCCTGTCCTTTCGACAGTGTCCAAAACTTACTCAAACCCACATTACCCTTCCGATTTTTTCCCAAATCCAGATTTTCCTCTACTGAAATAGTTTCTTTTTTTGTTTTTCTACCCACTCTCCCCCTGAAAAAAAAACCAAAAAAAACCCAAAAAAAAAAAAACAAAAAAAAACTCCTGGTTATGGTTGTCACCCGCACAGGAGCAAAAACCATGGAGGAAGCACTTGCAGCCATCCAAGCCAAACTCCAGGAACTGGATGAAAAATTTCTTGGTCTCCATCTTGAGCATTCAGCTATGAACACCAGACGACAGTCCGAGTCTTCATCATCCAATGGGTTCTCTTCTTCCAGCAATTTTCGCGGTCCGAAGCTAGATTTTCCTCGCTTCAATGGTACTGATCCGACTGGATGGATCTATCAGGAAGAACAGTATTTCAGTCTTCATAATACTTTTGATGTCAACAAAGTTCCACTTGCCTCCTTTCATTTGGAACAGGAAGCTCTTCAATGGTATCGTTGGTACATCAAGGCTCATGAAGAGCCAAAATGGCCTGATTTTTGCCAGCTCCTTTTGCAACGATTTGGTCCTAGTGCTTTTGATGACTTCACAGGAGCTCTCACTAAACTTCGCCAAATTGGCACTATGAAAGAGTATCAAATTGAATTTGAGAAACTATCTAATCACACTGAAGGATTACCTGATGACTTCTACCAGAGTTGTTTTATCAGTGGTCTAAAGGATGCAATTCGCTCTGAGGTCAAAATGTTCAGTCCCAACACAATGATGGAAGCCCTGGGGTTGGCTAAGTTGGCAGAAGACAAGCTGGCAGCCCAACAGCGCTCCAAATCCTCTTTTGTTCCCTTCCGAAATATGGGTTCTCAACGACCTCCCATTCCGCCAGCTCCTCGCTCACCTCGAATCAAGCATTTGTCTAAAGCAGAGATGCAGGCAGGAAGAGAAAAAGGGCTTTGTTATAATTGTGATGAGAAATTCAATCGGGGACATCGATGTGTTCAACAAATGCTCTATCTCTTGGATGTGGATTCTCCACCTGCCTCTGAAATTGGTGAAGAAGCTCCCGATACAATGGATGCTCCGGTTGACATTCAGGAGCCGCCTACTGACCCTCCATCTCAGGACGACCAGCCCGAGATATCCCTCCATGCTTTAGCTGGAGTCACGGCCCCCCAAACAATGCAGGTACGCAGTTACTTCAAGAAGCTTCCTCTTACACTCATTGATTCTGGCAGCACTCATAATTTCATTGACCCTCGGATCGCCAAACAAGCTGATTGTTTTATCCATCCTTGCTCCAACTTTGAATTCATGGTTGCCAATGGGGGCACCTTACCTTGCAAAGGGAAGTGTCGTAATGTGCGTATCTCTATGGGAGATTATAACCTCCGCTCTGACATGTTTCCCTTGACCTCAGGCGGATGTGATGTGGTTTTGGGCGCTCAATGGATGCGCACACTTGGCCCCATATTATGGGATTTTGCTTAACTTTGGATGCAGTTCTCCCCTGATGGACACAAACACACATTGAAAGGATTACAACCAGGGTCTCTCAGCATCATCAGTTCACATCGCATGGAAAAAATCCTTAAGAAGAGTTCCCATGGTGTCATCGCTCAGCTCCATTCCATTCAAATGCAACCATCAGCGGCCCCCACTACTCCTTTGGATCTCCAACAAATTCTGGATCGATATACAGGTGTTTTTGCTAAACCAGTGGGACTTCCACCTTCACGACCAGAGGACCATCGTATTCAGCTCCTTCTTGGAAGCATTCCTCCCAACATCAGGCCCTATCGCTACCCATTTCACAAAAAAACAGAGATTGAACTCCTCGTTAGGGACTTACTGAAGCAAGGTATTATTCGCCCAAGCACAAGTTCCTTTTCTTCACCAGTTCTTCTTGTCCACAAAAAAGATGGGTCATGGCGCCTCTGCATTGACTTCCGAGCACTTAATCACCTCACCATCAAGGATAAGTTTCCAATTCCTGTTGTTGATGAGCTTCATGGTGCTCAATTTTTCTCCAAGTTGGATCTTCGCTCTGGGTATCATCAAATTTGGGTTCATGAGGATGATATCCCTAAACCAGCTTTCCGCACACATGATGGCCACTATGAGTTTTTGATCATGCCCTTTGGTCTCACTAATGCTCCTTCCACATTCCAGGCCTTGATGAATAAAATATTTCGACCCTATTTGCGGAAATTCATTTTGGTATTTTTTGATGATATCCTCATCTACAGTAAAACATGGGCTGAACATCTCCAGCATCTGGCTCTTGTAATGCAACTTTTCTTTTATCATCATCTCCATGCCAAAAATTCTAAATGTGTTTTTGGCCAAAAGGAAGTTGAGTATCTTGGGCACAGTATCTCAGCACAAGGGGTTCGTGTGGATCCTGCCAAAATCGCTGCCATGAACAATTGGCCGCCTCCTAAGACACTCAAGAGCCTTCGTGGTTTTTTGGGGTTGACTGGCTACTACCGCAAGTTTATCAAGGATTATGGGAATATTTCAGCTCCATTAACTGCTCTGTTGAAAAAGGATGCTTTTACATGGACACATGTTACTGAGTGTGCATTTGACAAGCTGAAACAAGCTATGTGTACTACACCTGTTCTAGCTATGCCCGATTTTTCCAAGCCCTTCACTATTGAGAGTGATGATTGCGGCAATGGACTTGGTGCTGTTCTCCTTCAAGATGAACACCCCATTGCGTTCACCATCAAAGCCCTTTCCGGTAAGAATTTAGCTGCCTCTACATATGAGAAGGAAATGATGGATATTTTGCATGCAGTACAAAAGTGGCAACCCTACCTCTTAGGGAATCATTTCTTCATCAAGACTGATCACCAGAGTCTGAAATATTTCCTAGAACAGCGTGTATCCTCCCCAGCACAACAGAAATGGGTTATCAAACTCATGGGTTATGACTATGAGATCACTTATAAGAAGGGTAAGGACAATATTGTGGCGGATGCCCTTTCTCGCACATTTGATGACCAAGGTTCTCTTTCTGCTATTTCTATGCCTGTTCCAAATTGGTTACAATCGGTTAAAAAGGGTTATGTCAATGACTCTTCATTATCTCAAATCATCCAACGCTTGGACAAAAACCCTTCTGCTTTCCCACATTACTCTTGGGATGGTGCTTCACTAAGATACAAGGGTCGTCTGATGCTTCCCCAGAACACAACTCTTCAACAAGCTATCTTCTATGAACTCCATGCTTCTCCGTCAGCTGGGCACTCTGGTTTTCTCAAAATGTATGAACGAGCACGGCGCAACTTCTTTTGGCAGGGCATGAAAAGGACAATTCAACAGATGGTGGCTGAATGTGATACCTGCCAGCGCAATAAGGGGGAAACAACACCCCTTCTTGGATTGCTCGAACCCTTGCCCATACCTACCCGGATATGGACAGATATTTCTATGGATTTCATTGAAGGGCTCCCTAAATCTAGAGGGAAGACTGTGATTTTGGTTGTGGTTGATCACCTCTCCAAATATAGTCATTTTTTTGCTCTCAGCCATCCCTATACAACCTCCTCCGTTGCTCAAATTTTCCTGGACCAGATCTTTCGTCTTCATGGAATGCCTTCTTCCATTGTCTCGGATCGTGATGCGACTTTCACCAGTCATTTTTGGACAAAACTCTTTCACCACACTGGCACCAAACTGAAGATGAGTTCAGGTTATCACCCACAAACGGATGGTCAGACTGAAATTATCAATAAATGCTTGGAAACTTATCTTCGTTGCTTCTCCTCTGAGCAACAACATCAGTGGGCAAAGTGGCTCCCTCTCGCTGAATGGTGGTACAATACCTCTTACCACACTGCCTCTAAAATGAATCCATATGAAGCAGTTTATGATCAGGCACCGCCAGTTCTTCTTCCTTACACCCCCAGTAGTTCTCCAGTTTAGGCAGTTGACGCGGTCCTTCGAAACCGCGATGAGGTTCTTCGCATTTTGAGCAAAAATATTCACATGGCAAGAAATCGCATGAAGCAACAAGCTGATCAGCACCGTTCTGAGCGTACTTTTGAAGCCGGTGATATGGTTTTTCTTCGTCTCCAGCCTTACAAGCAATCCTCACTAAAACTCAAAGGGCGTCATAAGCTCGCTCCAAAGTTCTATGGGCCATATAGGATTCTTCAGAAGATTGGGTCTGTTGCTTATAAATTGGAACTTCCGCCTTCTTCCCGCATTCATCCAGTATTTCATGTCTCTTGTCTGAAGAAAGTTCTTGGCACCAACATCAAAGGCCAAACTATTTTACCAGAACTGGATAATGAAGGATCCATCTTTTTGGAGCCAGAGGCTGTCCTCAATAAGTGCACTCGTCAGCTTCGCTCTCGCTCTATCACCGAGGTCTTAATTCAATGGCACGGAATGCAACCCGAGGATGCTACGTGGGAACCACTCCTTCAGATTCAGCGACAATTTCCACATCTAAAGCTTTGAGGACAAAGCTTTTTCTAAGGGGGAGGGGATGTTAGGAACCCATGTCAATCCTTCTCTTTACCGTGTTAGTATATTGTTGTTGGATGCATATGCTTTGTAAGTCATCCCATAGTAATTGTTGATCCATAGTTTGTGTTATTGTTGTTGGGCGCATATGCTTTGTAAGCCGCCTGTAGTATTTGTTGATCCATAGTTTATATTGGCCCATGGTTTTGACCCATAGTATTGGTGCCTATTTTTAGTATATAAGTGTGTGTTGAGGCCAAGGAAGGCACCGTGAAGTTATTTTGTATTGAGCTTGCTCAAAGGAGGTTGCCCCCTCGAAGTGGCCTGCGATTAATATAAAAGTGATTTTGAGTTATGCTGCTATATTGTGTATTTTGATTAATTATTTGCTGCAGGGTCCTCACAAATAATCCCTCTTCAACTAGAGGAGTCTTTTTACACTATTCCAATCTTGTTTTGGATAGAGGCTTAGTAAATATGATGGAAATTCTTCCCATCCATGGATATGTGCAGGAGTTACACAGCTCCTTTCTATACCATATATTGGATATAATTGACTCAGAATTTGTAAAGATTTACTTCTTTACAATATGGTCTATCTAGAGAAACATCTTTGATGTGATTTTTCTTGTTCAATGTACTAGTCAGAATCCATATATCTGTAAAGAATTCTTTCACTGACTGAGACATGTAAGAATCCACATACACTTGTACCAAGTAGGTAACACAACATATGCTTTGTTGCACATTTCTATGTATTAATTGCAAAGCACATAAGTGATCATGGGATCTATGTATATCTAACATTTAAAAAATCCTAAAAATTTGAATAAGAATCAAATTTATCATTCATGTGTGTGGTCATGGATTTATAATCCATTGTTCTTGAATCCTTTCAAGAACTCTACTGAATTTTTTTCCTCAACCAAAAAAAAAAATCTAATCGAATTATGGTTATACCTCTAAACTTAAGAATCATTCAATATTGTTACATATATATTCCTTTGAATATGAGCAACATGTAGGTTTCTACATAGTAGGAGTTTAATTAACCAATTCCATTGGTTTTCTAGGAGCTAGCAAATCTAGCTTCTTCCTCTCAACATCTAGAATGTGAGAATCATAATTTGAGTCATCCATCACGGAGAATCATACTCCTCTATGTTTAACACATATATGAATATAACTAGTATAAATAAATTACCTTCAAGAGTCTTTACATCTCTTGGAATAGTATTAGGGATTCTATTCTTACGTCTTCCTAAGAATCAAAGGAACCTCCCGATCTGTTCTATTTCCAGATCAGCCATCAGAATGACTTCATAATCATGTCATTCTTTTCTTGTAGATCATGGCATATAAATTTTACCTACAATACAAAATATTCTATTGGTTAGAACCATTTTATACTTCATGAATTTTATTCACATGAATACTTTTAATATACTAGCAACAATTCACACGGGTATGTACATAGATTAAATCAATGTTTTGACATAACCCTATTCATATATTATGTGATGTTTTGTAGCCTTATATCAGTCAAAAATTCATATTTTATGAAGCAAGCATGAATCCCTCTATCTAATATATTATGACCAATCATGTAGTCCTATGTTCATAGCTCATGAATCAAGTATGCAGCCCTACATCTCATGTCTTATGAAGGAAATTTTCAGCCTGATATAATCTTTGATAAAGATTTATGCATCCCTAAATTTATAAATATTTATGCATCACATATTTCAAGAGCTTCGCCATTTTCCAATAACAAAAGGACAACAATGCATATGTTCAATAACACAATTCCTAATCTTAGGAATGTAAATCTCTATATGAAAGTAATGAAACATATTCATAAACATATATATATGATTTATAACATCATATGATAACCAAAATCAAAATTACTCATATTTATTGTTTTGTGTTGGATCCCTCTTGATCTCTGCCCCCTTGCAGAGATTGTTGGAGTTCTTATTTATTCACTACAACTTAAAAACTTTACAAAACTTACTACATGCACTGGGTAGAGAATATTTGCATATGGAATAAGGATCCCATGCACATTTAATTGAATGCTTTTCTCCATTAAAATAAATACCCCTTTTGACAATCCTCTTCCTCGAATTATTTCTTTTGAAAAGGTTCACCTCCTTCTACAGTGGCGGATGCATGAATCCTTTCTTCATTCTTCTTTCTCGCATGGAACTATCTTGCATAATGTCCCTTATTTTCATAGAAGTATCATTGAGACTTCTATTTGTCAAATTTCTTGAACTCCTTATTCTTTGAATGAAGAAACTTCTTTATGCACAAAATCCATTGGAGGAGGATCATATCCAATCCACAAATCCTTGGGTCGTTCAAACAATTCGTTCAGTTTTGACAACCAAACACAATAAAAATTATGAAAACTTCATCTTCAAATACCTAATCATATCTCCAAAAGTATGAATTTTTTAAATCCGCTTGCAATTAAGCTAAATCAACCCATTTGGGCAGTAGGTTTTCAACGGTTTTGGTTGATACCTCGCAGTTTGATTAGAAATGATTCACACATTTTGTTAACTGTAATAGTGATGGGAATGATGCATGCTAACTTACTATGGATTCTCCCTGCATTGGATGAAGGTTCCTCCACCACTATGGATATGTAGCCATCTAGGTAATGCTTCTAAAGAGTGTTCAATACTATCACCTTGTGTTGAAGTTGGAAGTACCTTCAAGGCGGCCTTCCAGTCGGACAGAGATTGGTGTCATGGCTAGAATATGTTTCTCAAATATTCAATATTTATGTAGGCTTATCTTGTTTCACAAAAATAATCTCCTTCGTTCCATATGCTCTGATACCATGAGAATGTTTTAGAAAAGTCGAGGAAGCTTGAACTTTACAACTTTTATCAATCAATTCCAATACATATAACTTTCATAAATCAACCACATATGAATCTCACAAATATATCAGCCACATAAATCATTCAACCATGAGAGGCAAGATATACCCTAGGAAAACCCTCCAAACACAAAGGATGAAAAACCTAGTAATTATTTGAGTATGATAAATAGATTTGCAAAGAATGGTTTACAACACATAAGATAAATGCTTGATAAGATATGTCACCTTAGTGGTAGAGAATATAATCACTCATGCAACTGTATCACCAACTTTCCAAGTTCTTAGCACTTTAATAACAAGTTAATACAATTTCCATGCCATGGATACAACACCAATGCACTATAAACAACTCAAATATGCCGAGTAGAACAATCGCTAGATGCTCCAAATTCACTCCATACATTTAATAGTGCATACATAAGTAGGAGCACTAACTGAAACTCATTGCATGCAATCATTAGCACCCTTCATAATATTAGTCCAAGCTAGCACTTAATATTTTCCATCATGCACAATATATGCACCCTCCTTTCCTCAATTAGCTTTAATTGGATGCTAACTAACTCAAACTAAATGTGAGCTATCTGAACTGAATGTGAACTGAATTGTACTGAACTGAACTTAAACTAAGTGCATAACCTTAAAGTTAGGAGGCAAATTGAATTTCATGATTCTTCACAATTAATGCCATCCATGCTCAATTTATATTATTAACTTGTGCATGGATCTTCTTAGTTAATTGATGCATCATTATTACAACCAAGGCTTCCACATAAATCTCATCAATTCGAGTTCACTTAGAGGCATACATAGGATTGATTTGAATTATTTCTCTTTCTCTATGCTTTATCTCATTATCAATAATTTAATTACTACATGGTCCATGTGTGTATTTCCATCTTCTTATATCATACTCAAAATAATTATTCCATACTAATAATCATATATACTACCCTGGGTCATATAGTCATACGCTAAAGTATTTCACTCTAGGGGTGGCTAATCCCTAAAGGAGACTTGTAGCACTCAGTGACCATGAATAGCAATATATCACATAGTATAACCACCCAACATGTGAGAACTAGGTAGGAATTAATGAAAACCACAAGTCGTGAATTGACACAAACCACAATCCATTAGTCTTGATGCAAACCATGAGACTAAATCTTGATACAAACCACAAGACCATCTCCATAACTGGAGGTCCATCCCATAAGGTAGTTTTTATGGGAATACTTGACATGATACAAACCCCAAATATTGGTTGATACAAACCATAAGTATATAGTCTTGATACAAACCACAAGACTTTATAGTACGAGCATCACCACCTCAGTCATATGAGGATATATATAGGACTTGATACAAACCACAAGACTTTATAGTATGAGCATCACCACCTCAGTCATATGAGGATATAGATAGGACTTGATACAAACCACAAGTCCTAACTTGATACAAAGGTCCACAAGTATAGAGAACTACTCCTGATGTTGTACAAACAATATGTTGTTGTTTCCAACTTAAGGCGGGAAGGGAAGGATCCATTTGAGAAACCACTTTTTCAAGTTGTTCCTTGGTGAGAAGCCTTGGTAAATCCATGATAAATCATTATCCACACAACCACCCGAAGCTTGTAGCTCACCATAATTTAACCACACATTATGAAATATCTTGATTCACCTTCTCTCTACATCAATAGACACCCATCATGAATTAAGGCCATAGATAACATAATGTCCCTTATCAAAAAGAAATAAAAACCTCTAAGAATGATATTGAAACAAGGGACACCTGAAAAATACGTTTCCAATCATGCCAAAATGGGCCATACATATCTATATTCATTTTTAAAGGGTCCTTATGTAGAATAAGGATAATAATCTCCATATTAGTATGTCTATCCATATAAGAGAAGGAGAACTCATGATCGCTACCTAGCAAGTCCTTCCAAGTTCAAGTACCAGCATCCTAAAACTCTTTTCAATAAAAAATCAATTTCTTACTAAATCAAAATCCTTGAAAGTGAGGGATGTTTGGAACACATGTTACTTGCGCCTTCCAACTTCAAATTGGTATTCTTTCCAGATCCAATCTCATCCTACTACCTAACATTTCCCATTGCATGAGGCCAGCCCCCTTCCTACATGCTTCCCAAATACTTATAATAATAAAATAACACAAGACTTGGAATAAATGAGGGGATGAAATTATATTACATAATTGAAATGATCCCATGATCCTATCAATGTGTCTTGTTGTGACAAGAGGATGCCTCAATGATACTTAGCAAGGAGAGCTTCCTTCTATACATCGAATCACCCATTTGAAAACCAAAATATTTCTTTGGGTGGAAATATCAATCAAAACTAATCCTTTTTCATCCTTGGGAATATTTAAAGCATCCCATATGGAGGCCTCTAGCCCCACCATAATTGGACTACAAATACAAATGCAAGAGTTGTTCCAATTTATGAAACTGAACCCTGCTAGAAATCCAATAAGAAACATATTAAATATGTGAGGCCTAGATAATCCTACTTACAATAGTTAGTTTAGAAGAAAATGGAAGGTATTTGTTGTCAAAGGTTAACTCTATGTTGTAGATGCTCAAAACAAGAATCCCACATAGCCATTGGAGAAACCCCACACCAAAGGGGATACCAAGATACCATACTGTTACACATGTGCGAGAGTAAGAATAAGAAGTAGGTATCCAATTGATAGGATCATCAATATAATCCAACCAATAATCTATCTTATGATCACTAATCTTATGTCGAGATGCCTCACATAAAAAACACAATTAGTCCCTAATAATAGACACTGAATTGTCGTCAACTTGAATGCAAATATATATAATTGATTGATTTTTTTACATAACTAAATTTAAAAAATATATCATTGTGTTGAAATAAAAATTGGAGAAAGTGAATGGACATGAATTTTATATGGTTGTAACATGAATTTTTTTATCAATATTTTATACAGTTATTTATTTTGTATTTACAAAATTTAAAAATTATAAATTGATTATCATTGCATGGGAAAATAAACATTCATTTTGGAGACCCAAGGAAAGTGATTGCATAGATAAAACAAAAAGGTATTTTACATTAAAATGAATTCTCTAAGAGAAAAGATTGTGAGTGAATTTTATATTGTCGTCATATGAATCCTCTATCAATATTTTTACATTTATACACACTCAAATATGCATAGATGCATGGTATCTCAACATTGCAATGGATGCATTTAATACAACAGACTAGAATCTATGATAATCCAAGCAGAATATGAAAACAAAGTTCTTTACAGATTTAACAACATATACTTGTGGGATCAAAGTGGTCAAAATCATGATTTTAATGATCATGAACTTCATCGAGACATCAATTTATTAAAACAATTTCATATTGAATGCACTCACACCATAAATTTTCTAAAATTATGAATGAGTTTAAAAAAATGTTACTCTAGGGCCCTCGAACGAAGGCGGGGGACCTTTTAAATGTTTTCCAAATAACACATCCATTGTAGAAATGAAAAAACATGTATGCATTTCTTAACTCTTGGAATGGATAGGCTTAAGTCAGTCAACTGGGACACGGACGATATGAACACAAAATGTACACACGCTTTTGTTCACAAAATGCATGCACATTTTTTAGAATAAAAAGGTGGGTGCATTTATTTATCCTCATTTTTCCCCAAAATAAGCGCATGACCCCTATTCTTCACAGTCTGTTCATCTTTGTTCTGGCGGATGAACAAGGAAAAATGTTGACACTATTTTGACATCTAGAGGTATCCTCAACAAATTTCCCCTCAACCATAGATAAATATTTCCCCCTCTTTATATTTTCATTCAATTTATATGCTAAAAAAACCTACAATGAACTCTAAAATATCACAAAGGAACCAAACAAAAGCAGAAACCAAGTATTTTAACCAACAAAACAATTATGCATTGAAAGAAGATTCCTTTTTATTTGTGAGAGGGTTTGGTGTTTGTGTGAGAGAATCAACATGACCTCATTCTATTTATTTAGGTATTGTTAACATGGGAAAAATAATCCTAATTTCTTTTTTAATGGATTGATGTATAAACTCCCCAATTTGTCCTTTTATACTTGAAAATTTTCACTCAGAGGTTGAGTGTGAAAGCTCTAATTTTTTTCAAAAGAGACACTGGAATATTAGGGATCCTCTTTAAGACTCACATGCACCTACCTGATTCATTTCTTGGAATACTCTACATAGTTTATAGATTTTCAAACTTGATATTACTATAATAGTGCATGCAATTCCTTATAGTTTGAGGTTGGGTATTAGGGGACATCTTCCCATATCAAGGTTTTTCTTTATGCAAATTGAACTATATGTAGCTTTTGTAATATGTACTTGAACCTTAGTAGTTCCTATCATGTTAGAATCTTAACAAATTTTGGTGTTCTAGAACATGAAAAACCCTCATTTCCCCAAGTTTCCTTTGCACTAATATATCTAATGTTATAGTTTCACTTAGTTCCATTTTTAGTATTGTGCAAAATCTTCTTGGTGATAGACCTTCTATGGTTTGGCAATGTGTTTTTGGCAGTAGTTAGATAGTCAAAAATTAACACCAACATGTAACTAAGAGGGACCACAAATAAGACACAAAATCTTAAAAAATGTACTTGGTTATCAATAATCCCTTACATAAAGTGGTTCCAACTCGAGCACACTCAGACAAATGAATAGCCAAGGTGGTTTGGGACCAATTTCAATGAAACAATAATTATCTTGATCATGTATTTTATAGTGTAGCTTAATTGTAAAATACATGTATTTTATAATCTCTTGGCTTACCTTCATCACCATATATCAATGTGATTAACTCAAAAACTGTGTCCACAAAGCTACAAGCACATAAATACCTTCTAGATTACTGTCTCAAGGTTTAGTTTGTAATAGTAATAATAATTCTTGATATTTGAGAAACATATTAGTCACTAGGAATTAGCATTAGTGACTTACTTAACATAAATTTAACATGGAAATTTTTAATGTTGAATCTCTAGTGTAATTGTTCAATTTTAAATTTTGAATTATTAATACTCATTTCATTATTTGTTACACTAGTTGTACATTTTTCATTTGGAAGAGATGTCATTATACCATGTATATGTTTCTAATGTTTTATTTTTTTGTATTTATGATTGCAGTGGTTAGTATGGATCCAAATTTAGAGATATTGATAGATATTGTGCGGCTCGGAGAGATTAGGGGAACATGGAGGGTTTGAAACCAACTCCATCCCTTGCTTGTAGATACCCTAGATACCATTATAAACACCATTACCCATTCAAATAGTTTTCTATATGACATTGCATCCTATAAAGAAAGAAAAAGTCAACAATATGATGATGGATTGAGTTACAATGACATCAAAAAGCTAAAGATAGCAAAGGAGCATATATTTGTATTGCTTAGAGACCCTCGATTGGGGGAAAATCCATACACAAACAAACCCCACATCTCTATTGAGTGGTGTATATATCCGTCATTCTAGGAGACTTGGATGTATCGTTGGTATATGGTTTTTGATGTGCCACCCCCAGTAACATGGAAATACTTTTATATTTCCTTAAAACGATGTACATTGAGTTCATGATAGGAAAACACAACAATTATTTTGATATCTTGGAGTTCCAAGGCATTGTTCATGGGATGCCTTAAAACTATCCAAATTCCATGCATTGAGATGTTAGCCCTCAAATACCTCCACCTCCTAGGTAGCTTCTTGGTCCAAATGTCTACCACACACATGATATGATAGTATAGACACAAGAGGCATTCCTAAGTCTCACATAGATGGTTGTCCACCATAGCACCCTCATTGACTGTATGGGCCAGGAAGGGTCATGTTTCTTTGTTGGTGTATAGCCATCACCTCCCTATGGTGAAATACTATCTATAAGTTGGGGTGGATGACACATCATGAGACCACCATTGAGTCTCATGAGTGCACAACATGTGTCCATGCCTTCTATTGTCATGTGCCATTAGATGTTTCCTTTTCTGGGTTATTTAGGTAGGTAAGTATATGGTTACTAATAATCTTGTCCAAAATATTTTTTCCTTATTATACACACACATATATATATATATATATATAGTTAATATTTTAAGTTTTTAAACTTGTAGGTGCTAGATGCCATTGTAGAGGGGAAATGATTTGGCACTCATGGTGGATAGACCAATGTTCCATAATATACAAGTCATTATGGTGTGCCAAGTGTTTCCATATCTTTTACAACAACAACTCACTTAGAAGTAACTATTTCAACATGTCAATTTTCTAATACATGTTAGATTAATAATTCTAGATTGCTTTAATATTTACATTTTTAAAACTTGAAGCCATTAAATCCTCAACATCCTAGACAACACATTGATTCTAGTGATATCCCAGATGTTAACCTTTATGGGATTTTAAACTTCCATATGCTAGATACCTCTGTAGAGGTGCAAGCCTTTGCCACCAACAAAGCCTCCCTTGGTGGAGATACAGTTCACACTCGAGCAACAATTTCAAATGTATGTTAGTTTTTTAATACACATTAGCTAATTGGTTCATGCATGTCTAACTACATCAACAATTAGTGTCTTTTTAAACTTGTAGATGTCATATGCCTCTACAAATAAGAAAGGATTTGGAACCAATGAGTACCCCCTTGGAGGAGAGACAATTCACACCAAGGTAACAATTTCAAAATGTTAGCTTGTTAATACATGCTACTTCATTAGTTCATGTGCATGTTTAACTAAGTCAACACTTGGTGACTTTTTAAACTTTCAGATGTGCTAGATGCCCCTATAAAGCACAACAGATTTGGCACTAATCATGCTCCCCATGGTGAAGAGACATTTCATATAGATATAACTATTTCACCATGTTATTTTTTTAATACATGTTATTTCCTTCATTCACGTGTGCATGTCTAACTAGGACAACACTATGTGACTATAGGCATCAACTGAAATTGATGTTTCCAAGGGTTGTGTATTTATCTAATGGACTAAACTTCTAGAAAGAAGATAAGTGCCTATGATCATAGACCTACCGATTCCATAATAATGTATATCCTTTAATAATAATTGTTAATTAACTTTCAATTCAGTGCACAACTTGTTTTTTCTTAATTTTTATTTTGCATGTTTACATCATCATGTTAGAGATTTCTAGTTGCCTAAACTCATAAAAAAATTTAGTGCAATAATTAATGATGCATCGACAATAGGAAGAAGTAGCACAAAGGTATCTACTTCAATATGTGTACACAGTTTATTTTTATTACATTTTTATTCATGAGTGTCTAATTATTTCATCATTTGATGACTATAGCCATGGGCATTAGAAGTTCTTGGCCCCTCCAATCCAGTTGTGGACATGACCAAGTGTGATGTTCAACCTACAACTACATTTGACACACAAGAAACCCACTCTCCTATCCCGAAGTCTATTTTAATACTTTTACATGCACATATGGATAATTGTTAAATTGATTGAGATATGTTATTTTATTTGTATAGCACATTTGCAGGGAGTATTTCGATGAGGAGGACACCACTAAGAGGGGGTGAATTATTATAAAGTTCAGATTTTAAAAATTCACATTTTTATCACTGCACAAGCACACTGACGACTTCTGAAAACATGAACCAACTTGTTTGGGATACAAATCCAAATCTTGTTGTGTAAGCACCAACTTGCTATGTTCAGGCACCAACCAAAACCTAATTGAAGATTGCAATATTCATTGTAAGCACAGAACTCACTTATTTTACCAACACCCATTAAAAAGAAACTACAAAGAAGCATCCAGCCACCATGAAAAGTTATGTTTAGTTTTTGTGATCTGAAGCCTACATCGAATTGTGATATGCGACTATCCACACTCTTTTTATATCTTCTTTGATCTATGACTTATGAGTCTTACTGTAATTATGATTATCTTCTCTTATTTGAGTCTATTGCAGCTATCTTCTATCTTCTTTGTATGTGTTCTTCTTTGTTTTGCCTTTTCTATAACTATCTGTGATATACTCTATTTTGCATCATCTGCAACTATCTGCTATCTTCTCTATTTTGTGTCTTTTGCATGATTATGTGATCTTCTATGTTTTGGGTCTTCTACAACTATTTGCAATCTTCTTTATTTTGCATCTTCTACGACTATCTACAATCTACAATCTTCTCAAATTACAATGCAACTATCTACAATCTTCTTTATTTTGCTTCTTCTGTTTAGTTTCTTTATTTTGCATCTTCTGTTTAGTTTTTATGATCTAAATCTTTTCAACCTGCAGTGAATTGTGATCTGTGACATTTTTCACCCTTTCTTGATATTCTCATCTGTGACTTATGAGTCTTTCTGTAATTATGATTAATTATGATTATATTCTCTTATTTGAATCTATTGCAGCTATCTTCTATCTTCTTTGTTTTGAGTCTTCTATAGCTATCTGTGATCTTCTTTGTTTCGAGTCATATATCTCTCTGATCTTCTCTATTTTGCGTCTTCTATATCTACATGTGATATTCTATGTTTTGCTTCTTCTACAACTATCTACAATCTTCTTAATTTTGCATCTTGTGAGGCTATCTACGATCTTCTGTAGCTATCTACGATGTTCTTATTTTGCGTATTTGATATCTGTTCTTATGGACTTGGGAAGGATTGAGGCCATCGCTTCTATTTGTTTAGCATATTTTGCGGTGAATCCTCGTGCATCGTTCCTAAGATGCCATAGCTTCTATTTGTTAAAAATAAATAATTAATCTCGTATGTTAGATGTTTAGTTTCATGTTTAGCTTGTAGACAATTTCAAACTGTTGTATTCAATTGTTTCAGTTACCAACCGTAAATAGTCCAATGTATGCTATTTAATACATTAATAAGAGATCAATTGGAGCATTCTCTGTCCATTATATTTTGTATTCTTCTTTATATATTATTCTCATGGTATCAGAGCTTTAGGTTGCAAGAAGAGATTGTTGTTGCACGTTCCCACTTGCTGACCTTGTGTGAAGAATACAGTTGGAACGTTTCGGTTATCCTCATAAAGTTTCCAAGACTACTACAATATAAAGTTCCCAGGACTGCTGCAATAATTATCAGCTTGTTCGGTAATTTTTTGAAAGATAATTTTTCTTATTATTACTGAGTACAAAATAGATATTCGGTTTGGAATTCAGAAATTAGTTTTTACAACATTACGTGAATGTAAAGATAATGTTGAGAAAGTTACATGGATAAATTGGTTATATTTGGAAAAGTAAATTTTGTGAATTTCTGGAGTTGCAAAAAGTTTTTACTTTGCAAGTGATTAAACAAAGTTTTTTTAATCTGGGAGTTATAAGAAAAAATGGAATTTATGAAAGATTGGTTTATTTAAACCTGGAAGTTATATCAAATTTTTATTGTGGCTGATTTTTGTGAATAAAACCAATGTCTTTTGGTTCTTGGTCAATTCAGGCACCAACTTTAGTTGGTCCCAACTATGATTTTTGGAGTGAGAAAGTTAAAGCTATTTTTCAAGGTCAAGGATGTTGGGATTGTGTTGAAACAGGGTTTACAAAACCTGATTCAAATACTATTGCAATCATGTCTGCTGCTCAAAGAAACAAATTAGAAGAACTTAAACAAAAGGAAGGAAAAGCAAAATCATGCATTTTAGTTTCATTGGATGATTCTATATTTCCTAAAATCATTGGTTCTAAAAGTGCTAAAGAAGCTTGAGATATTCTTAAAATGGCTTATAAGGGTAATGATAAAGTAAAAACTGTTAGACTTCAAACCCTTAGAACTCAATTTGAAATTCTCAGAATGGTCGAATCAAAAAGTGTTGATCAGTTTATGACTAAAGTTATGGGTATTATGAGTCAACTTAGAATTAATGGTGAAAAGGAATTGACTCATGAAAGAGTTGTTGAAAAAGTTCTAAGATGTTTACCCAAGAAATTTGAAATGGTAGTCACTGCTATTCTTGAGTCAAAATATTTAACTAAATTTTCTATAAAAGAATTAACTGGTTCACTATTATCTCATGAAGCAAGGATGAACTTGGATGTTGGTACTTTAGAACATGCATTTCAGTCTCAAATTTCTATGGACAGAGGAAGGGGCAGAGGCTTTCATGGAAAAAGGGGACGTGGTAGAGTATGTTCTCATTCAAGAGATAAATCAGAACAAACAAAGGAAAATTCAGAGCAGTCAGGATCATCTTCACAAGATCATAGCCAAAGATGGACAGACAAGTCGGAAATTCAATGTCGGTATTGAACTAAGTATGCTCATCATTAATCTGAATGTCATAAGTTGCAGTATAAACATAAAGCTAATGTTACAGAAAGTGAAACATCTAATGCAATGTTTCTTTCATGTCAAGTTTCTGAGCAAGTTCTTGACAAAAATATTTGGTTGCTAGATAGTGGATGTAGCAATCATATGACTAGTCACAAAGATTTGATGTCTAATCTTGATACATCTACTACTACTACAATCAGTTTGGGTGATAATCATAGAGTCAAAGCTTCAGGAAAAGGTGTTGTGCCAGTTTTAACAAAGCACAATGAAGTGAAAAATATTTATGATGTTTATTATGTACCAAATCTCAAGCACAATCTGTTAAGTGTAGGACAACTAATGGTACATGATTATGATATCAATTTCCACGACACTTACTGCAAAATCTTTGATCCAAATAGAGAATTTGTTGCAAAAATATAATACGACAAAGAACCGGCTTTTCCATTAGAAATGCGAAGTGGAAATATGTATGCATGTAATGTTTCTAATGCAAATGAAACTGAATTATGGCATTATCACTATGGTCATTTACCAGTCAAAAGTATGAGTTTGTTACAAAAAGAGAGTATGGTTAAAGGATTGCCTTCTTCAATTAATGAGACTCCTTGTGAAAGTTGCATAATAGGAAAACATCAGCGAGAATGGTTTTCCATCAGCCTCTTATAGAGCCAAAGATTGTTTAGAGTTAGTTGACACATACTTATGTGGAACTATGCAAAATCAGTCAATTGGTGGAAGCTTTTATTTTTTGACATTTATTGATGATTTTAGCAGGAAATTTTGGGTTTATTTTCTCAAACACAAATCAGATACTTTCACATATTTCAAAGAGTTTAAGGCTAAAGCAGAGAAACAAAGTGGCAAATTTGTCAAAGTTTTGAGATCAGATGGAGGAGGAGAATACGATTCTAAAGAGATTGTTGATTTTTGTAAACAACATGGTATAAAAAAAACAAACAACTACCAGATATACTCCACAACAAAATGGAGTGGAAGAAAGAAAGAATCGCACCATCATGAACATGGACAGGAGTTTACTTACAGCAAGAAAATTGTCCAAAGATTATTGGGCTGAATCAGTTGCATGTTCTGTTTACATACTGAATAGATCACCAACTTCCAGTGTCCAAGGTAAGGTACCCGAAGAAAAATGGAGTGGATTAAAGGTAACCGTTTCTCATTTTAGAATATTTGGTTGCGTTGCTTTTGCTCATGTTCCTGAAGAACTAAGAAAAAAGCTTGATGATAGAAGTGAGAAGTACATTTTTATTGGTTATAGTGAATAGTCGAAAGCATATAGATTATATAATCCTGTCACTAAAAAATTTCTAGTAAGTAGAGATGTTAAATTCATGGAAAATGAATCATGGAATGAAATGGAAACCAATATATCTCATAATCCTTTTATTGAGTTAGATGCACATCAAGCACCTACAACACACCTACCAAGATTGCAAGTTCCAAACGAAAGCAGTTCTTCATCTCACAGTGATTTAGATTCTGATCATACACATAAAAAAATGAGAAGTTTGAGTGATATATATGATCGAGATGTAGTACAATTTGCATTTTTCTCATCTCAGCCTACTTGTTTTGATGAAGTTGCAAAGCAAAAAGAATGAGTAGATGCAATGAATAATGAAATTGAAGCTATTGAAAGAAACAATACATGGGATTTAGTTGATCTACCTATAGATAAAAATTTAATAGGTGTTAAATGGGTTTATGAAACAAAACTGAATGAGAAAGAAGAGATTGATAAACACAAAGCAAGGTTAGTTTCTAGAGGTTTTTCACAACAACCTGGCATTGATTATGGTGAAACTTTTGCACCTGTAGCAAGATTGGATATTGTTCTAAGAGCACAAAAAAAGTGTCCTATTTATCAAATGGATGTAAAGTCTGCTTTTCTAAATGGATTATTAAATGAAGAAGTGTATGTGTGCCAGCCACCTGGATTTGAAGTCAAAGGACAAGAGCATCAAGTGTACAAATTGAAGAAAGCATTGTATGGTTTGACGCAAGCTCCGCGAGCTTGGTACAGTAGAATTGATCAGTATCTACTCAAATATGGTTTCAGTAGGAGCAACAATGAGCCTACTTTATATATCAAGGTAAATCAGCAAGGTAAAATTCTTA
This sequence comes from Pseudotsuga menziesii, assembly GCA_001517045.1. Classification (NCBI taxonomy): domain Eukaryota; kingdom Viridiplantae; phylum Streptophyta; class Pinopsida; order Pinales; family Pinaceae; genus Pseudotsuga; species Pseudotsuga menziesii. Next base: position 47,290 of record LPNX010143387.1, on the reverse strand, counting down.
TTCTATGTCTTTATGTTGATGACATGATCTACACAGGAAACATGATGTTAGATGAATTTAAAGCAGCTATGAAAAGTGAGTTTGAAATGACAGATCTGGGATTAATGAAGTATTTCTTAGGCATTGAAGTAGAACAATCTAATCATGGTATATGTATTAGTCAACAGAAATATGCTGATGGTATTTTAAAAAAATTTAAGATGGAAAAGTGTAAACCTACTGATACTCCCATTGCTCTTGGCACAAAATTAAGCAAGGAAGATTTGGGCACAATAGTTAATTCTACTTTGTATAAACAACTTGTTGGTAGTCTTGTGTATCTTACTGCTACAAGACTTGACATAGCATTCGCAACAAGTTACATTTCCAGGTTTATGGAATCTCCTAAGGATTCTCATTGGAAAGTTGGTAAAAGAATCTTAAGATACATTGCAGGTACAACCACTTATGGTTTGTGGTACACAGTTTCACCAGATAGTATGCTCATAGGTTACACAGATAGTGATTATCCAGGCAGTATTGATGACAGAAAAAGCACTTCAGGATATGCTTTTCTCTTTGGCAAGAATTTGATTTCATGGGAATCCAAAAAGAAGCCCATAATACATATCTCTTCTACAGAAGCAGAATACATAGCAGCAACAACGGTAGCATGTCATGCAGTTTGGCTTAAACGACTTTTGATGGATTTTGGATATACAACAAAAGAACCTATTTTGATTTTTTGTGATAATAATTCTGTCATTTCCTTGTCAAAGAATAGTGTATTTCATCATAAAAGCAAACATATTGACACAAGATTTCACTTCATTCGTGAACTTGTCAAAAGTGGTGACATTTCTCTCAAGTTTTGTGGTTTTAAAGAACAACTAGCTGATATCTTCACCAAGCCTTTGGGAAGAGATGTTTTTCAATTTCAACATCAAAATCTAGGCATAGTTAATAATGTAACCCTCAAGATTAAGAGGGAGTGTTAGAAATAAATAATTAATCTCATATGTTAGATGTTTAGTTTCATGTTTAGCTTGTAGATAGTTTCAAACCGCTGTATTCAGTTGTTTCAGTTACCAACTGTAGTCCAATGTATGCTATTTAATACATCAATAAAAGATCAATTGAAGTGTTCTCTGTCCATTATATTTTGTATTCTTCTTTTTATATTATTTTCACTATTTGTTTATCATCTTTTGCATGAATCCCCGTGCATCGTTCCAAATCTTAGGCTCTGGGACATCGTGTGGGTAAAGATAAGGCTCCTGGCTGAATGTACCATTGTTAGGGTTTGCATAGCAGAACAAGGGATTTATTGCACCCAAACTATGATCAACATATTGAACTGGAAAGTCTATGAAAGCTGTCCCAATTTTTCAAGCTTTCTATATGTGAAGAAGGAACGTAAAATCCTGCAAGAAATACCTAGGGGCAGGAATATTGTTGGAAAGCTTGTAACATATGACAATTGTTAGTCGCGGCCTCCCTCCAAGCTCGTGGGAATATAAAGAGCTATTTACTGACAGAGGTATCTATCTATATATATAATTTATATATGCCTAACACTGTCGACCACGAGACAATTGTGAGAGGCTTATAACGGAACATCTCAGATGCCATCGTGATTGTGATGTGTATTGCAAGGGTGTCCAGATGTTAATTGATTAAATATCTTTTTTCGTCCCACCGCCCGTCTATCACCTTAGTGATTATACATCTGTAGAACGGGACTACCTACAAACATTTGTTCTGCTTTCTCGATTTCTTCCCCTACGATGCGTACATGCTTTTGGAAAATTATGTAAATCTAGATATTAAGGTTTGCCACGACATTTCACTTACATCGACATTTTGGATTTGATTTCCACATATTTCAAGATATTTTGCAATTCAAGTCATTTGATCCCATTAATGGCTAAATGCTTCTTTCTAAATGTTGCTCTGTAAAGGAAAAATAAATAATAAAAATGAAAAATCCTACAAAATAAGTGTTTGTAACAATGCATTAATTCATTAAAAGGCCATATAAAGGATGGTCATACAAAACCACTGTGTGTAAGAATGCTTTAATAAAATGTTATTCTTTATCCTCAATTAAATTTATACTTGCCTTTTAAGTTATAACTTTACAAATTACAAGAATGCTTTAATAAAATGTTATTCTTTACCCTCAATTAAATTTATACATGGCTTTTAAATTATAACTTTACAAAATATTTGATCTTACTTTGTGGATTCTTTGTTCTCAATTAAATTTATATTTTAATTTACAACTTTATTTTATTTATTTATATAATTATAAAAAGCTTTTCATTTATAAAATGTATTCTTTACCCTCAATTAAATTTATGCCTGGATTCTAAATTATAATTACAAAATATTTGATGTAACTTTGTGGATTCTTTGTTCTCAATTAAATTTATATTTTAATTTACAACTTTATTTTATTTATTTATATAATTATAAAAAGCTTTTCATTTATAATCTTATTTTAACTATATAATTATATATTTTATATACTTAAAATATAAAGAGATAATTTTGGTGTTTCGAGATTATGTTTTTTTTTTTCACCATGGGAACAGCAACCTCCCAAGGATATATCCAACAGCCCGCAAGTCAGATATACCAGAAACTTGTGACTTAGCACGGGCCGATACGTCCCGGTACCACATCCACAGAGGTGGGCACCTATCCCAGGGGTCGCCTACCCTTCTAGCCTTGTCACAATGGGCTATTAAGCATCCCTACCCCCCGCCGGTTTTGAACCTGTTTTGAACCTATGACCTCCTCGGAGATAACACAAACTCTTAACCGTTGAGCCCACTCAAGTGCCTGTGTTTCGAGCTTATGTTGCCCGAGCATCAATAGCAGTGAAGAAAGCAACGGTACCACCAGAAGCATAGGAAATTGCTCAAATTAAAGAGTCCTAATTCTGCCATCCCTTTCCCAAATAAAACAGATATACGAAAATAAGATCTGCTCGGACCAACAATAATAAGAAACCAACCACTGCTCCTTGATAGTGTTGCCCTTATTTGTTCTCACCAAGAGTTTTTGTTTCGGCAGTTCAAACAACTTCCGACTATAATTTATTACTCTTTTTAATTGGATTATTTTAAGATGTAAAGGAATCAATTGTTTAATGCTCAATGTTTATTTGGTAGGATTTAAATTACTCAATCATCGATCATCGATGCTTATTACTTGAAGTGGTTATGGACCACAGAGGAGGTTAAGAGCTCATTTCTCTCAAATGTAAAGGACCAAACTCTTCAATGCCCAATATGGTACAATTGAAAGTACATAATCACCAATACATTATTAGGTGGAGTGGTTATCCATAACTATAATGAGTCAATTGACATCATGGATAGTAGTCAATAATAAATACTCTAATTATAATTCAATTATGATAGTTTTTTAAAATACAAATAAAGTAATGATAATAATGATTAGCTTTGATTTTTTTAGTCATATTTTTCATATCATTTTTACATTAATTTTAATTAAAATTTGAGAAAAAACTAACCATTTTTCTCTAAATTTAATAAAATATTGAACATAATCCATTCATATTATAGTATTATAATGTTTATATACTCCACATCAACCTAGTTGTTATCCCTCTTAGTCTCTGAATATCCAATCAACTCAACTATTCCTCAAAGCTAGAATCTTGACATGGCATGATTCTCAATGATCTCTTTTAACATGACATTTAATAAATTATTTTAACAATAAATATTTAAATATATTATTTAATACACAAATTTGTTTTTGAATTTGATTTATACAAAATTATCTATTATATTTTTGTAAATATGTTAATATTTTTATTATTTTTATTTACACAAAATTACTTAATAAACTTTCATGAAAATGTGAATATTACTTAATAAATTTATTTATAGTATTAATTAATATTTAAATTTTCTTTCATTATAATGTTTAATATATCATTTTTCAAAAATTAAAAAACTTTATATAAAAACTTAATGTGATAATTTAACATAATGGTGATGATGGTGATTAAAGTCCAGTAAAACCAACTTTGGTCTATTGGACCTTAAGAAGGAATAAATAGAAATAAAACATTAACATATATGATGAAAATTGTTAATATGATGACAAGGATGATAATCATGTATTTGGAGTTGAGAGCATTTACAAAGTATAAAATATTTTATAGGTTAGAATATATATTGTTAGATATTGATGTTTCAATGGTGTATATCCCAACCTAAGACATTTTATATGTTAGGATATATATAGCTATATATTAATGTTTCAAATATAATGGTGTATATTCCAACCTCCTTACATTTATTATTATTTTATTTTGTGCATTTTAATTTTATTTGAGAAGAAAAGTGCAGGAAACATACAAGCTTATTTAGGACATGGGTAGATGTCAAGCTATGAAATTGGTCTTATTCAAGAGATGTCAAGATGTCAAATTAACAAAAAAAAAATCATTGTATCGAATTCACTAACCTATTTATGATTCAACTTGTTAATGCTATATAGATTATTCTTGAATCAAGTTCATCTTGTAAACCAAAAAAGCATCATAGTTAGCTTGCTTGCCTCTGCAATTGACATATCCATAAATACCTCAATGGCCTTGATAATTTGTCTTCTATCTCCAATATACCAATAATGGAACTCCACATGTGGATGATAATCAACTGATCACACTCTCATAGAAAAATTCACTTATTAAAAGTTTGACTATGTTGAGAGTAGATAGGCCCTCTACAAATCATTATGGGTGAGATGTTATCACCTATCTATTGTATGCATGACAATAAAAATATTAAATAAAACTATTAAGGAATATATATCTCATAAGAAGGTAAGATAGGTCAAAAATTATAATATGAGAAGGATAGATTAGTATTACAACAGGATATTTTTTTCTAAGCTAATACTCACAAAGTTTTGAACCTATGACCTTACGCAAGGAGTGACTTAACAATACAACCATTCACCATCTATTCTATAAACCGTGGGCAGTTCTGCAAAATAATTTTAAAACCTTAAACTATTTAATAAAAATATGGAAGCATTTACTCATTTTGGATTTAAGAATTTTACAGTAAAAGTTTGGTGGGTGTGTTCTTCCATATATTTGGATTAAGCAAGGACAAAATATTCCCAAATAAAGAAAAAACAGTATTTGTAGTGAAATCATACTTTAGTTGCTCAGTTAAAATTACATGAAGGGTTGAACTAGGAAGTATTATAGAGAAGGATTTTTTAATTCAGGATTGATCTCAAAGCTTGCGGCGTATTGTTCAAAAGCTTGAAAAACCCCTAAAATGGTGGATGAATTTTTCATGTATGGCTTCGGTTCTAGTAATTATTTCCTGGGGTGTTTCTAAAACATGTTGAACATTCTCTGTGGAGAAACCTAGTGATGAGTCTTCAGGAAGGGTTGTGAGAAAAGAAGAAACCCCTAAAGGATTGGTGGAATGTGAGGGAAGGATAGAAATAGATTCTAACTGTGGAGTTGTAGTAGTTTTGGATGCGACTGGTGGGTTCGAACGACTACAAGTAGCAACCAGGGAGCAAGGAAGCATTTTCATTTTATGCCTTGAAGCCATTAATTTGTTATTATACCTCCTTCTAGTGCATTTTGTTGATTCCTAGACTTGGCTTCAAGCGTCAACGCAATGCAAGTGATCCAATCCGAGAGCTTCAGAAATTCTCCTATTTCCAAGTCGTTTGGTAATCCTCCGTTGGATTTATAGGTTTGCTCCTCAGAAGGGAGACATATGGTTTTTATTGGTACATTTTTTAAAGGTAGAAAAAAAGGTTTAAATGGAAAAGGTATTTTTATTAAAGAACCCTCATAGAGAAACCTACTAGGAGGTTGATTAGAGAAAAGGAATTAATTTTTCTTTAAAAAAAAAATTTAATTAAAGTTACCATCACATCATGATAAAAGGTTCACAAGGCATAACCATAATTGAAACATACAAACAAATTCATGTGATTCAGTAATATTGCAGTATCCGAAAGGATTTCTACCTGCCCAACTATCTTGAACAGTAGTATAAGAATTGGCAGTAGCTAAGCCAGTGTAAAGACCAGTCCGTGCATAGTTACACTGACAAGTTATATGAACTCATGGCTAGACTTGGCATCCAAGAAGAAGAGAAATTGTTTGTCCTAAAGTATGTCAGCAGTTTATCCCCGTACATTCAACAAGAGATGGAGTTTTTGACTGTCAGTACGCTTGCAAATGCATTTCATTACGCCAGCAAGATTGAGTCTAAACAAAAAAGAAAAGCATGTTTCGCGAACAAGGAAACAAATCGAACATCCGACAAGAAGTCACCAACTGACTCTGACAAGTTTAAGAACCCTTCTCATCTGACTCTTCCAAAGCCCTATCATCACAAGAATAACTTCTAGAAAGACAAGAGGGATCACAACAAATAAGATCCTACCGGGAAATGGTGTGATTATCACAATTCAGCATGGCATGATACATCAGAATGCAAAGCTTATAAGACATTTTTGGAAAAAAATGTCAACATCTGACTTGTCCGAAAAAACCCTAGTAGAATCTGATCCATATGCATCAACCCTCTTGGCTTCGACTTTGACTACTCAGAAATCCTCGACTAACGTCGATGAGGAGGAACAAGAACGCTTGTTCCATACACGGATATGGGTTCAGAAAAATGGATTACATCTGATTGTGGATAATGGAATCGAGAATAACTTCATTTCTGAAGATATTGTGAATAAATTAGGTCTTTTCACCAGTCCACATCCTCATTCTTATAATATCGGTTAGATGAAGGATGTACAGGAACTAAGAATCACACACCAATGCAAAATCGCCTACTTTATCAAGCCTTTTAAAAATGAAGTACTCTATGGCATGGCACCACTTTCTATAGCTGACGCCTTGTTTGGGAAACCTTACCTATGGGATCAACATGATACATATCAGTCACAACCTCATAAGGTGATTGTCAAAATTCGAAATCAATGGTACAACATACCAAAGAGACAACCCACATCAACAGTTGCTATGATATCTTCCAAACAAACAAAGAAGCTTATCAATCATGCTCAGAATTTTGCATTAATTATGATAAATCCTCAATATTCTATGAAGACTGCAACAACAAGTCGACTCACCGACCATCACAGCCCCCGACAACACTAACATATCAACCACATTCTTGAGGAATATCAGAACATATTTCAAGAGACGAACAGAGTACCTCTGCATTGCTAAGTAAAGCACTCCATTGAACTTGTTCATGGTTCTTCATTACCTAATGCGCACATCTGTTTACAGAATATCTATTCTCGAGAACAAAGAAATTCGTAGGAAAATCCAGGATTTGATCAAAAAGGGTCAATATATCCACCCCAGTTCCTCTCCTTGTGGAATTCCATTCATCCTAGTTCCAAAGAAAGATGGTACCTAGCGCATGTGCATCGACTATTGGGATCTCAACAAAATTTTAGTAAATAACAGATACCCTCTTCCATGGATAGATGAACTCATTGACAGTCTGAAAGGTGCTAAGTTCTTTACGAAGCTCGACCTCAAGTTGGGATATTATCAAATTCCGATCAAGTCCACCAATGTATGGAAAATGACTTTCAAGACCAAGGAAGGATTGTTTGAATGGTTAGTCGTGCCTTTCGGATTAACCAATGCACCTACAACCTTCATTAGATATATGGACAACCTTCTACGACCTTTCATCGGCAAGTGTGTCATTGTCTATCTTGAAGATAACTTGATTTACAGTCGATCATGGGAAAAACATGTCTAATAGCTTTGACAAGTCTTCGACACTCTTTAGCAACATCGACTATATTTAAACATGGACAAATGCTCATTTGCGATAACCAGCATCAAATATTTGGGGTATGTAATTGACTCTACAGGAATTCATGTCGACCCAGGAAAAGTACATATCCTTAAATATTGGCCCATTCCTCAAAACATTCATGAACTGAGAAGTTTTCTTTGTTTGGAGAATTTCTATCGACGGTTCATACTCGTCTTCAACCACATCGCATGGCCTTTGAATCAGTTGACGAAAGGAAATGGTAAAATTGTCTTCAAATGAACACTGACACAACAACAAGCTTTTGAAAAACTCAAAAACAAGATTTGTACAATACCAGTTAGTACTTGTGTTACCTGATTTGCATTATCCCTTTGAGATTGAGACAGACGCATCGAACTATGCTCTCAGCGCAGTGATCACTCAGTTGGGTCACCCAGACGTGTTTCATTTCAAGACTCTTAGTGACACTGTTAGAAGGTATTCGACGTATGAAAAATAACTGTACGCCATTATGCAATCTCTTAAACAATGGAGACACTACATTCTTGGCAAGGAGACGGTCATCCTCACTGACCATAAACCTTTGCAATTCGCTTCATCCTAGTCGAAATTACAGACAACTCAACAACTCAAGTCGATTAATTACCTGCAACAATTTCAATTGGTAATTAAGTATCGGAAAGGAAAATCCAATGCCATAGTCACTAGTCTCAGTTGACCACCCACTCTACTGTCTACAATGATGAGTATGCAGGGTTACGACACCACTACTTTTCCATAATTGTGTTCAGTAGACTGCGAATTCTCTGCAATTTATCGATAGCTTCAGACCGACATGTTGTCTACTACTGACTACTTCCTGAAGGACACCTTGCTATACAATCTTGGACAGCTCTGTGTATCGACCGGTGAGCACCGATAGATGCTCATTTTGGATGCGCACTACAGGAATACTGCAGGACATTTTGGAGTCGCAAAAACACTTGTTATCCTCCAAAAGTATTTTTACTGGCCTTCACTTAAATATGACGTCAACAAGTACATTTAATTGTGCATAGTTTGTGTCATTTATAAGCCATTGAATCGACGACAAGGACTATACACACCCCTAAGTCTAGTTCCTATTCGATCGTGGGAATCTATTTTTATGGGCTACTTGATGGGATATCCTACTAGCAAACATCATCATGACATGATCTTAGTAGTAGTCGACATATTTTATAATATGGCTATACTTATACCATGAAAGAAGACTATGACAACACAATAGACTGCTCAACTCTTCTTCGAACATGTGTGGAATCATTATGGCCTCCCGACGACCATTATTTCCGACAGATATGCTATATTTGTCAGCACCTTTTAGAAAAATATCTGGAAATAGTGAGTCGACATGATACTTTCTTTGTTAATAGCCTTCCATCTACAGACATACAGACAAACAAAAGTTGTAAATCGCTTGGTACTACAACTGCTTCGCATGTACAACCACAAGCATCGTCGAACATGGGATGGAAACCTTCCATACATATAGCACGCTACAATCGTGCTCAACATAGTTATATGGGAAAGAGTCCATTTGAGATCTATTATGAATTTCAACCCTCAGAACCTATCAACTTGATCAGTTCCTCGATAGAGTTGAATGACACCGACTTCGAAGGACAATAAGTGGAGAAAGCATTAAAGTTCAGAGATCAAGTCTATAACATCCAGAAGCAAGAAAATGAAATGTTACAATGAGTTAATGCAAAATCTAATGCTCGACACGACAAGCATCATATTCCTCATTCATTCCAAATTGGGGATCAGGCCCGGTTACATCTAAAGAAGGACCACTTCACTAGTTCATATAGAAAGTTGTAACCCTTGTGATGTGGTCCTTACAGTATCCTTAAACATATTGGAGAAAACATTTTTTCAGCTTGACATTCCTGCATGCCTTGGCCTACATACAGTATTTAACGTAGATCTACTTCTACCATACCATGTACCATTGTTGGAGCATAATGACTTGCAGACGGCAGAACCCGAAGACATACATCCAGATGTTCAGGAACCTCTTCCTTGTGACACCGTTGTGGGACAACGCATATGCCATACAAGGACGAACCCCATTCCCTTGTTTCAAGAGGATAAATATGGACAACTCCCTCCATAAGGTAAATGGTACTTTGCTACTGAAATAGCCAACAAGTTTCCTCACCTGAACAAATACACAATGAAGACCATTTTCTCTTAAGGAAGGAGGAATAATCCAACTAGTAGTTGGCATGTTGTCGAGTTTCAACAAACTCTAGCACTTCGACTGCTTCGACTACTCCGACTACCTCGATAGGTTTCATCTTCGACATACAGCATCTTGACATGCCTTATCGGCACCGATGGATGACGAACATCAACATAAGATCTATGTCTTCCAGTCGTCTCCGACGGTTGAACTTCTAAACCATTATAAATTCTTGTAACTGAACGTAATGGGTAGTCCCCCAAGCGTCTCATCATCCTATATAAACATGTACAGTATTGTAACAATCAACCAACCTTCATAGAGAAGAAGTAATAATAGAAATTGGTTCAAATTCTTGCATATTGTCTGTGTGCATACTTTCTGTCGACATAGTGTATTTCTTTGTTTACTTATTCTTGTTCTATGCTTCCTCCATAACAGTGCTCAACTCGTTTAGTATATGGTTGTCCCCAGCATGCACCTGGGAACGACCTAGATCAATATTCCTAAGGTTTTATTGATATTCAGACTCTCATCAACTTCATGGAGTCTAGGCAGGGAAGATCCTGTGGAACATTTCTTAGGTGCTTATGCCATTCGCATAGACATTCATAAGATGAATCGAGCTTATTCCTCTTATTTACGTGCTCATATAGGGGGTTTGATAGATTCTCAAAATTATTAAAGTCATCATGTACCTCTTTCAGTCCATCAAAAATGAAACATGATTTTTCCTCAAACTTTCATTCTATGCAATAACTTCATCTCTAAATTCCTGAGCAATAACTTTGAAAAATAAATAAGAAGTATGGTACTCTTTGTTCTCCTCCATTTGTGTTTTAATATTAGTTGGCTCGGTAGCTTGTTGAACTACCTATTCCTTTGCAATATCTTCCTTCCTTGATAATTGCTAAATCTGGTCCCTTAAGCTTTGCAATTATTAATCATGTTGAGCTTTAAGTTGAACTATTTGTTCGTTGAGGTTTTCTTGCATAGATTCCTTTTCACTTTGCATTCTTATATTCTTTTTGTTTTCTTCATCCAAATATTTACAAAAATTATACACAAATTCATAATTGGCCCCTGTAAAATCCCCCAAGGTTATAGCTACTTCTATTGGTACACTATGAGGGTCATTAGAGAATGATTTCCAAATGATGTTACTTGAAACTGACTCCTCAAAAACTTGTCCTTATTTGCTTATTGTAAAACCTCTTTTCATTATTGCCTTTTATTTCTTGTTGAACTAATAATCTCCCAAAACTACTATAGCTTCATCACCAAAATATTTTGATCCTTCACCCGTAGAAGTTAAAAGGTATGTGTTGTTTATGATGGGAAATTACTAGTCATGTGTTAAAGGGACTAATTGAGTAGATTCTGCCAAACTAGTTTGAGCTTTAGGCATTGCAAACAAATTATCAATAAGAAGTTGTGTTTCTTGGGAAATTTAGAATCTTGGGACTATAGAGGAGGAACCGTGAGTGTAATGCTTTCAGTTGGTTGCAAATCTTGTTGAGAAGTTTCTTGTATCTGAGAAATATTGGTAGGTATAGCATCTTGCTTGGTATGAGGTTCAAGTGAAGTATCATCAGGATTAATAGTTTGATCAAATGGTTTTGTAGATTATTGAACTTTGACACTTTTATTGGTAACTTGGGAATCTAAAGCTGCAAAATATTTGATGGTTATAAGATAACCGGTGTTGGATTAATAACCTCTGCAGCTTGCTCTCTTTTCAAGTCAATGACTTGTTCAGTAACTATTTTAGGAGGAGGGTTTCTAGACTTATCTTCTCCCTCAATCTTAACAGAAATGTTTGGCACAACTTTAGGAACAAAATCAACATGATAAATTGATTTAGTAAAGGCAACCTTTCCTTGTAAATCTTATGCTTTCTATATCAAGGTATTTAACTTTTGAATGGGAGAAGTTGGCAGGGATCTAGTATCAAGTTGTTTGACTTGTACCTTTTCCAACTGAATATGTTCTTTGGATTTAGTAATAGAAGAAGTAGATTCTTTGGTTGCACCATCTTCTTGCATGGATTCCCTTTTAGAATATTCTTTATGTTCAAATAATTTATTTATTTCTTCCAACACTTTGAGTTTTAACTGCTTCTAAGCTTCATGAATCGGCACTCTTTGATCTAGATCAATTACTTTTCTCATCACCTCTTCAAAACTATGAGTGTTCTGGAATAAGGAGTCATCTGGTTCTTTCTCATGTATGTAAGAATTCTTTAAGTGTGCTTGAGAAAATAGGCTTGGGATAAACCCTTTAGGACCATACATTTTATTTTATGCCAAGACTAATTTTAGATGAACTATTTTCTTGGAAATGACACCACCATGAGTTGCATTCAGAATTACTAGATTTCTAATATATAGAGGAAACTTGGGCAACACCCCTCTTTTCTTAGAATGAATTTGACTATGCACTCCATCCATGATAGTTTGGCAAGCAACTTCTGCAAGTGTCATTCATTCAAGGACAAATCTAGGTCATAGGTGAATTGTTTTACCCCCAAGATCCTAATATAGATGAAGTAATATGTGCTATACCAATATCCCATAGTTGTAATCATAGATAGGGAATTCTTAGAAATTTAGAGAGCATTTTTCTTAAAAATAACGAAGTGAAGAGCAGTAATAAACTTGTCACATATGTCATATATATATGCTCTATCACTGTCTTCCCACAAAATTGAACAGTAAATATGAATAGGAGGATTTCCCCTTGTCTAAATCCAATCCATGGTAGGAAAAGTGAATGAAGCACACACCATATCCATTAGATATGTTGATAAATAAAAATTGGGCTTCGTTGTGGCTGGGGTTTTCTATACTTGGACAAGTGCATCATGGAATGTGATAGAGAAATTTATGCCCAATTGAAAACCTTTCATGTAGTTGTTATGTAATATTCCAACAAGATCCATTCCAATTTGAAGTGTTGAAGTTTTCAGCTACATAGAATATGTAGAGCATCACTGCCAATAGTTTGTAGAGTTATCTTAGCAGAGCGATGGGGTATTCCATATTCGGTCTGAAAAATGAATGTGCTAGGGTCATTCATCCATGTATTCAATAGGACTTCCTCTTCAATATTGTTCTCAAATGCTTGTATTATTTCCTAGGTAAGAAGTTGTTATGGAGCCTTGATTGCATATATCTTGGAAAAAGTGTCAAGATTTATATTCTCAAAAACCATTTGGTTGGAGCCTCTAAAATGGATAGTCAAAACATCTGCGAAATCGATGACTCGTTTAACCAGGTATGTATATGCTAGGACAGTGGCTCAAGCAGTGATTGCATGAAACTGGGAGTTGTTGATATTCTGGTAGATAGGTGCTTCACCTGGAACTTGGAGAAGTCATCACTGTCTAAAATGGCATACATTCTATCCCAATCGATACATAGGGTATCTAATACCTAAGAATTTGTATCGGAATGGAAACAAAAATTAGGGTCTCTTGTCTTCAACTCATCAACAGGAGATTTAGATCTAGTCCTTTTATCCATGGTGTTCTCTGCAATCCTACAAGGAAATAAAATAATATAATCCCATGGAATTAATTACCAATTTAAAGGAAATAATGAAAACATTATAATACCTACAAAATCAAAGCCATAACTCTTAACATCTATGCACAAAGTTACTTGCAGGATGAATGCTTTGCGCAACCATGGTGATGGATTCAAACTCTATTTAGGTTAATGAATAATTAGGGTTGTAAAGTATTCACTTTTGACAATTAAACCATAAATTTTATTCAATGCATGTTCGCACGCATCATACACCAAAATTTGAATTTTGAAAATGTTTTCGGATGTGGGCCCCAAATGTAGGGAGTCAAAGATAGGAGCAAAAATTATTTGGGCTTTTTATAGTCCTCTGATTATCGAATCCTAAAAATATCACGTATGTATGGTAGTATGGGGATTTGGGAGTCAAGGATGATTATAATGTATGAATTGATAATGCTGTGATGCTCTCCTACCGATTTTAGCTGTAAAATTCGGGGGTCAAAAGTTGGGGACAATATATAGTGATACTTAAATAAGTTCTTGACTTTCGATTTCCAAAAATTTGGACTAGTAATAGTAGGATGTCCGTTGATAATTTCAATAATCATATAATGTTCTTTACAACTTTAGGTTTTTGAAAAGTCGGAGTCGGAAAGTCGGGGATTTAGAATTGAAATTGCTAATTCTCAATTTTAGTTATAATGAAATCGGGGGTATACTATTGGTCGATTTATTAGAGAGATATGACTATTCCAACTGTCAGCTACCGACTTTGATTGTATCAAGTAATTTGCCATTTTTTAAACTCGCTTATAAAACATCTATTTTGTTTAGAATTTCTTGCATTTTTATTAAGTAGGAAATAAAATCGAATCAATCAAAACGTCAATAAACAAAAATCATCAAAACATAAATGGGTACCCATCTTTTAAAATATGGGATTGTTGTGGCTACAACAAATTTTTATGGCTTAGGGAGATAATTCTCACTAGGAACATGTCATTTACTATGTAAGAAAGAATCTATCAGGTCATGATTTACAGTATTCTCATGTTAAGAAAAAAAATTTCAATAGAAAAAAGCCTGTCCTTGATATTCATTAAAGAATCAAAGGGCATCTAATGTGCCATCCCAGTATATGGGTTACAATCATAATGTTGGGTCGTAGGATAATAGCTTCAGAAGCCTCCTGTATGAGTCATAACACAACAGAGCTGCGAGGGGGAAAGTTTGATTTCTGCAATACTATACCCATCAGTAATAAGTATGTCCCACATAACCATATCTACCATGAACCAATAAGTGTAGAGCAGCGATCTAAAAGAGTCCGCTCCAAAACTATCACATGGGTGCATAAAAGGGTGGGAAACATGCTCCAGCACCAAGCTCAATAGAGCTTGAAACAATCGTGAGAGGTCAAAAGACCATCAATGAATTTAGAGTAATATCCCGAACCTGGAGCCAAAGAAAGAGATTTTTTAGACAGTCGGTCTGCCAGCTGATTGTGTTCACAGTAGACATGGAAAAAAGACAACTCGAGAAAGCATGAACAGATCTTCCTAGTGTCCCTACACCAATGGAGAAGTTTAGGTGGTGTGAGGGAAGCAGTACCCTTTTCCCAATTGATGATGGCAGATGAGTCACCAAATATCTTGAGCTTGGGTAACCCCATCATTTGGGATGTATACAGAAGGGCCCAGAGCCCCAACAATTCTGCTCTGGTGTTGGTCCTAAGACCCGCCTCCAATGCAAACTCGAAGGAATGTGACTCATTCAAGTACAGACAGAAGCCAACCCCTCCAGCATTATTGGCTGATGCTCCATCAAAAAACCCATAGGGGTATACAAGTATAGGACCCGGTCCCTTGGGTCTAGACTTTTTAACTTTAGAGACAGTAGGGCGGTATAGCTGTGAAGAGTAAGCAATCTGGTGTAGTATGCTGATGACACGAACTTTTTTCCCTTCGAAGATGCATATATTCCTTGCTTTCCATACATCCCACATGGCTAGAAATGGGAGATAGCAATATGCATATTGCTTTGCGAAAGAAATAGTCCACATTTCCAGGAAAGTACTAAGACTATCAGACTGGAATGAGTGGGATAAATGGTGTTGTTCCATCAAGATAGAGAACACATTTTTCCATACAGAGCAATGATAGAAAATATGCTCAACACTTTCAACATCCAATCTGCACATTGCGCATAAACCAGGCCCCATCCATCCACGCTTTTGAAGGTTGTCCCAAGTGAGCAGTTTGTTATTAAGAGCCAGCCATGAAAAACAACAAACTTTCCTGGGGAGATTTCTATTCCACACAAAGGTAAGAAGTCTGTTGCCAATCGGAGGAGAAGATGTGTGGATGATGCAGTCATAAATCAGTTTTGCAGAAATGGTGACATCATACTTTTTATAAGACCATGTCAGTGCATCCATCTGATCAATCAGGCGAATGCCACAGATTTCCAGACTTCTCATAAAGGTGTCCCAAGCATCTTTCCATTCTCCTCCAACACCGAGATCCTCAGCAGAATACCAGTAATTGTGTGCATCCGGAAGGGAATTCCGAGCCTTTGCGAGAGTCACAATATCCAAATCCTCTAAGTAATCTCGTAGCCTAGGTGGAATCATGAGCGAGTTGGATACACCAACAATCGGGTCAGTGCCAATAAGAACATTCTTCCCATTGCCAACTTTCCAGGCAAGATTTCAACCAAGCCACGGTAGTGAGAGCAGGAACCCCTTCCATATTGCAGAGACACCATGGGACTGGAATTTCTTTCCTCTAAGCCATGTCTCTATTGAGTTCTTTTTCAAGTATTTACTAATGATAACTCAATGCCAAATACCATCGTTCTGGAGTACCATCCAAAGGTTCTTTAATTTAAGAGCAATATTGAACCAATTCAAATGCTTAATACCCCATCCACCAAACTCTTTAGGCCAAGAGAGATGCTCCCAGTTGGTTAGGTGAAATCTGTGCTTGTTATCTGAGGAGCCCCAAATGAAGGAAAATGCCAAACTTCTGAGTTTGTTTAAGACAGAAACAGGAATGGGATCCAGGCCCATCCAGTAGACAGGTATACTTGTAAATACAGCTTGTACAAGTGTCAAGCGGCCACCAAGTGAGAGAAGCTTGTGTTCCCAGTGAGAGATCTGGTGTTCAAATTTATGAATCAACCAATGCCAGTCACAAACCCTATACCCCAAAGGCTTGAGAAAATAGCCCATGTACATAAATCCAGCCATGATAGTCTCCATCCTATAGGGCATAGCTTTGGCAATATCAATGCGAATATCAACATCCACATTGTTATAAATAAAACAATATTTGTCAACACTGATACACATCCCTGATGCCTTGCAGAATCTACTCAAAATGACTTTGAAATCCATCCATTCAGTTAAGGTACTCGATCCCAAAAGGATCACATCATCAACAAAAAGGAGATGAGTAAGAGCAAAGGTGGAGGAGATCTTGATACCTTTGATGAGTCCATGATCCCTAGCATTAGCAATCAAGAGACTGAGCCCTTCAATCACAAGTATAAAGAGCACGGGCGAAAGGGGACAGCCCTGCCGGATACCTCTGGAGGTATTAAAGGACTTTGAGTGGGTACCATTGATAAGTACTACAAAATTTGCTGATGTAATGCATCCCATAATCTAGTTTACTGCTAGGAGTGGAACCCCAATCTGTATCAAAATAAGCCTGATGTAGGACCAGTTAACACGATCAAAATCCTTCACCAAATCCAGCTTAAGGATAAGTGCACAAGAATTTTTTGACTTGAGAGTATGGAGCGTCTCCTGTACAATACCAATTGGTTCCACAATCTGGCGATTTTTTAAAAACCCAAATTGTTCTATGGAGATAAGGGAGTCCAAGAAGGGTTTTAGTCTCACTGCAATGACCTTCGATATCAACTTGTAGAGCAGATTGCACAATGAGATGGGTCTAAAATCAGCGAAGGTAGCAGGATTTTTCTTTTTGGGGATAAGAGCCAGAAAGGTGGAATTCAGGGAGGGAGGGATACAGCCAAAAACCCTAGCATAATCCACAGCAGAGAGAAATTATTCACCTAGCAAGTCAAAGAAGAAGAGATATAATTCAACAAGCCAGCCATTAGGCCTGGGGCTCCTATCTTTCTTGAATAAGTGTAGGGCACTTTCAACTTCAGATAAGGAGACAGGTTGAGTGAGACAAGGAGCATCATCCAAGGAGATCATATTGGGGTAGAGTAAAACAACCTTGAGCTATTCAAAAAGATAGGTCTGATTGTCATCTTTGAATATATTCGCAAAATGATTCTGTCCCAGTAACTTTAATTCAAATTCATCCTCAATACAACAACCACCATCATCCAACAGGGACCAAATATAATTTTGATTCCTTCTACCCGATGCCAATGCATGAAAGTCCTTAGTGTTGGAATCACCTTCAAGTGCCCATTTGGTACAACTTTTGAGCTGCCAAGTCAAAAGGTAGTGCTCCAATATCTTTTTTTTTATCCTGAGCTGAGACAGGGATGTCTGTTCCTCTAGAGAAAGGATGCCAAAGGAGAAGCTGGAAAGTAAGGTATTGATATCCACATCCAGTCTCAAAGATTCAGACTCCATGAGAGAACCTTTTTCTTTTATCCAGTCTTTAACTTCCATCTTAAGAGAGCAGAGTTTATGGGAGAGGTGATCCATCTCAGATCCTGGTGAGGAAGGAGACAGTCTAGATCAACGATTAGTGACCCAAGATACAAAATCCTGGTCAATGACCCAAGATCTATTGAATTTAAAGGGGTAATTACAGGACCCCAGTGACTTATTCCACTCTAAGTAGATAGGGTAGTGATCGAAAATATTAGATTGATGAGTCCACACCCGATGAACTAAGAGGGTAGGGATCAAAGAGGAGGAAATTAAAAAGCAGTCGAGTCATTTCCTGATCCCATCATCACCAACCTTCCATTCCTCCAAGTGGGTCCAGCTATGGAGGCAGCAGTGTCAATAAGTCCCACAGAGTCAAAAAGGTGCTTAAAGAAGGATGAGAGGGGATCAAGGACAGCTCTCTTACCCCAGATCTCAGAAGCACTCATGGTCAAGTTAAGGTCTCCACCCAAAATCAGGCTAGGTGAATTAAGCAGCCCACCCCTGAGCACCTTTTCCTAGAAGATATCCCTATCCCTGTAGGGGTCATAGCAATTGAGGATGTCAAGGGTGGTATTCAGACCCCAAAATTTGGCCTTTACAAGGATGCCAGCAAGAGTCTAAAATGCACGACATCTAACACTACAAGGGTTCCAAGCAGTAAGTAACCCTCCAGAGAGGCCCGAGGCACTAGTGGCACAGAATTCCCAGTTAGGAAGGAAGGAGCTTGGAGAAAGCATGCAATGCAGAGTAAGTACTACACATCGTCTCCTGAAGGAGAATCATATCCGCACGAATAGAAAGGAAGAGGGAGCGGAGGCTACATTGTTTATTCTTGCCCCCCAGACACCTGATGTTGAGAGATAAGACCAGCATTAAGGCACAAGTGAGAGGGGAGGAGATGCTCTAATTCCCCGAGAAGTAAGCCCTCTAGCAGCATCCTTGATGCGAACAGAGAGAGGGATATAAGGAGGTGAGGTAGAGGAAAGATTATCAGAGAAGCCCTTTTTATCCTTCTTCTTCTTCCTAATAGTCACATTCTTGAATCTGATGGAGTTGAGATGGAGAGTGAACGTGGAAGATGGTGTTACAGCAAAAAAAATCAACAACGTTTTATGTAGGGAAGGATCAGAGAAGGAATGGGAAGACTGAGGACTACAAGGGGAGGGAGAAGGTGGGGAAGATGAAGGTGCAGTTGGAAGTGGAGGAAAATCCACTAAGGAGGAGAGAACAGGTACCGAAGGAGTCAGTGGAACAGCCGAAGGGGAAAAGGGTGAAGGTGCAAATAGGTCAACAGAAGTGGGAGCTACATCTGGGGCCAAACGAGTGGTCATGACCGATGCCAGAACATTAGTGTCAGAAGAAAGCACCAAGGGGTAAAAGGTGGTGGATGGAGGGGAAACCTGAGGATCAATGACAGAGGGATTAACAAGAGAAGCCCCAGGGAAGGATTCTTCCAATAAGGTACCAGGTTCAACCACAGGAGCAGGTGCCCTCACCAGTACATCAATATCTTCAATCAAAGCATCAAAAACATCCCTGAAGAGTGAGAGAGACTAAGAATAAATACCTTTTTTTGCATCCTTTGATCCAATGGAGTCGTCACTGGTACTGATCAATGGGGGATCAGCCAGACCTGAATCAGAAGGAGAATTTGTAAGCAAGGGACAGCTTCTCTAAAGATGACCAATGTCATGGCATCTACTGCAATGGAATGGAACATGGAGATAATCCAGTTTCTGCACCATGAGGCGGTCCTTACAGAGAATCTCAACTTCAGCAGGAAGACCAATGGATACATCCATTTCTACCAAGACCCTTGCTAGATGTTTATCAAATGACAGGTGAAAGTCTTCATCTACTACCACAAATATGCCAATAGTATTAGCAATACCTTCGATGTAGGCTCCAAAGGGGGAAGGGAAGGTGTGGCAACAATACCCAAAGGTGACGCTTCATCACTCGTTCCAAGAGTGGGTTGAAGTGAGAATGCCAACGTCTAAGGACCAGAGATCCCGAGCCAATACGCCAGGTCTTGCTTAGGATGAGAGAAGCATGTTCTGCTTCCAGGAAGACGAACATGATCCATCCATTCAAGAGAAGGCTAATAGTCGGTGTATAGGTTAGAAGCGGCTTCCAAAAATCTGTTTCCCAATTAATACAGGCCTTCTTACCCAGCCTGTAATATTCAAGATGCCCGATGAGAGCCTTAGTGCATAAAGAGGAAACCCTATCCATGAAGATATCGTGTCCAAGGACGAAAAGAAACTTACCCTCGTGTGTTTTAATGTTCTTTGCATGTCTCCTACGATGGTAGAAGGAGGAGGTCCCATTGTCATCCATGTTGTGACACAAGAATCAACGCCCAGGAGGCACCAACAAAAGGGGAGGACCCGTCAGAGAAACCCGATAGCCAAAAAAGGGGGGGGAATGGATAGAAAAACCACAAAAGCCCGGAACAAAAACAATCTCGGGATACCAGCAACAGAAGATAAAACCCCTGTGACCAGTAATAGCCAAAAGATATGACCAACAAGGGAAGAGATAATCAAGCAAGCCGGGACAACCTAAGTGCAGAAGCCCCAACAGTTACCCACAGAAGAAAGCAGAGACAACCACCAGCATGACCATAGAGGCAGTCTACCACGACACACCACAAAAACCCCGACCAATGAAAAGCAACAGTCAAAAACCAACAAAATACCAAGACCCCAAGCCCGAAACCCGACCTGAGCAGAAACCACTGAGAAAACCAATAATGGAACACCACAAACTAGCCACAAATAGAAACCCAAAAGAGGGTTAACCATCCCCACAGAGTAAACGGTTCAAGCAAGAGTTACCACCCAACCGAAATGAAACCCAACGGAGACCCAAGCGAAGGTTCCAGAGCTTAAAACGGAGCAAATGTTCGGGTTCAGTGTGAACCGGTAGGAACCCTAGTTAACCGGGTGAAGGCAAGGAGAATAGAAGTCAACCCCGCATATGCAAAAAACCCAACAAAGAACTAGGAGCCCCAAGCTCGGAACCCAAACTGACAAGAAAGCCCTGAGAAACCCGGTTATGGCACACTACAAACCAGCCACAAACAGAATCCAAAAGAGGGTTAAACCCCCCCCCATAGTCATAAGGGTTTGATCAAGGGTTACCACCTGACCGAAATGAAACCCTATGAAAACCTGGGCGAAGGTTCCAGAACTACAAACTGAGCAAAAAGTTCGGGACCAGTGTGAACCAACAGGAACCCTAATAATCCAGGTGGAGGCAAGGAGTTTCATAAGTCAACCCCGCACATGTAAACAGCAAGGAAAAGAATAAGCACACGAAAACGTGGAGACCCATGTAGGGTGACAGACCATGAAAGCAAAAAAAAACCTTAAACACAAACAAAGGACCCCAAAAATACCGAGGCGACTGAATATACGAGCTCCTTCCCACTTTTTTGAATTGGTTGGTACTAGTCCCCTTGGTAAGGGGAGGGACTCCAATAAGTCACTGGTGGTAAGTACAGGACCAAGAGAAACCCTAAAACCCCCAGAGCATAGATACAGAGGAACGGGAGAACAACTGAAACCAGGGAAAAAATCAGGTAACCCAGCAAGGAGACGACAGGAGGGTCCAGGCCAGCCAAGGGCACAGGGAAGATCAAGAAAAATGCCACCATAACCGAGTCCACCAGACCGACTGAGAGGCTGCCATCATCGTCTGCAAACTCGTTTAAGGCTCTATCTCATATTTTAACAATCTCATGTTAAGAAATTGACACTAGTTGTCATACATGCAGTTCAAAGACTTAGGCATTATATTCCTTTTAGAAAAACTACCATTATAGTTGATGTCAATCCCTTTCAACATATTTTATCTCGACAAATTGTTGGGAGAAAATATAATAAGTGGATTGTTATCCTTCGGGAATTTGATCATGGGTTTGCATTTGATAAATTTAAAAAGTCTTTGTCATTTTCCAATATAATGTCACAATTAACTCGAGAGGATAAAGTATCAATAGAAAGTGATTATTTTCCTCACAAACATATATTCCTCATCCAATCAGATGATCCCTGGTATGGAAATATTATAATCTACCTACAAAATCAGAGGGTCCCACCTCAATCTTCTACTGGAGAAACACATAAAATTCATCATCAATCTTAACATTATGTCATTATT
This sequence comes from Pseudotsuga menziesii, assembly GCA_001517045.1. Lineage (NCBI taxonomy): Eukaryota > Viridiplantae > Streptophyta > Pinopsida > Pinales > Pinaceae > Pseudotsuga > Pseudotsuga menziesii. The sequence continues at coordinate 24,895 of LPNX010143387.1, read as the reverse complement.
GGTGATACTCTCTATCGTCAAGGAATTAACATTATCCTTAAAAACTTCATAATTCACAAGGAATATAAAAAAAGTCTTAAATGATTATCATGGTGGAGCCTGTGGAAATCACTTATCCGAGCTAATTGCTACAACCAGAAAAAATTTGTGTGTTGGATATTTATAGTCTTTGATGTCCAAATATTGCATTCAATTGGTCAAGAAATTTCATCCATGTCAAACTTTGACCAAAAAATGTGTGTGAAAACCTTACTCCATTGTATCCAGTCATCACTGTCAGTCCCTTCACCAACTAGGGGTGCTATCCACTAAGTTTCACTTAGGGTATCTTTCAAGTGAGCCACCAAGGATCAGAACAAACCAATTATTCTCACTCAGTGCTTAAGAAGTTATGTGGTTTCATCAAGGCTAGTTGTCGTCACTTTTTTGCATGTTCGCATCCCCTTGGGGAAATTGTAATAAATGACATAGCATGATGGTTTATTTTTGTAAAACACTTGAAATTCTTCAAAAAGTAACAGGTTCTGAAATGATATCTATGTTAGACATATTTCCAAGTTTTAATCAGGCGGTGATCCAAAAGTAGGACAGGCATAAGACTACTTTCACAAACCCATGGGGTACTTTCGAATATTTAAGGATGCATTTTGTTTTGTTGAATGCAAGGTACACTTCCCAAAGGGCCATGGATTATGCATTTAAGGAATTAGTTGGAAAAATCATAGAAATTTATCAGGATGACTTAACAGTTTGTTCAAAATAAAGAACAAGTAATGTAAGTCACCTCAAACAAGTATTCGAAAGATGTAGGAAATATGGTATCTCTTTGAATCCAACAAAGTTTGTCCTAGGTATTGAAGAATGGAAACTGTTAGGACATATCATTTCCAAAGATGGAGTAAAGGTGGACCCATAAAGGATTGTGGAAATTAAAAATATACCTTTGCCTAAAAATGTGAAAGCTATCCAATCCTTTAATGGCCACATCAACTTTATAATAATATTCATCCCCAACTTAGGAGAATTAATGAATCCAACCCAAAAATTATTAAATAAAGATGCTAAGTTTGAATGGACTGATGAGGGTTGAGAAGCTTTCATATGCATCAAGGATGCAATTACCAGATCACCAGTTTTGGTTAGCCCTGATTATTCTAAATATTTATTGATTTATCCTTTGCTTCTGAAAGTACTATCGCAGGGGTCTTGCTCCAGAAAAATAATGAAGGATATGAGAAACGCATCGCTTTCATGAATCAAGCTTTAAAGCATCCGAAATTGAAATATACAATCATGGAAAATTAGGCTTATGCCTTGATAAAGTCGTTAAAAAAATTCAGAACATACATTGTATACTCAAAAATAACTGGTTATGTACCTCATGTAGCTGTAAAAGATATCTTGTCTCAACAAGATTTTTTGGGCATAAGGGGTAAATGGGTCTCTAAAATTCAAGAATATGATCTAGAGATTAGGCTAACAAAATTAATCGAAGCTCGGGGTCTAGCCAAGAAGTTAGCTCAAGGGAATTAGGGATGGTGTGTCAAAACAATGATCTAGAGAATGTAAAGTCAGCAGGACTTCAGTCATTATAGCGGGATCTGTGGTATGCAGATATAAACTTCCTTCTCCTTAATATTGCATGTCCAAATCACCTTAAGGGTCATAAAATAAGATCTCTAAGTCTTAATTCCATCAATTATTGCATCACTCAAGAGGTACTTGGTCCGGGAGAAACCCTAACAGAATAATACTTAGATGTATAAATGAACAAGAATCTAAACTACTATTAACTGAGTTTCATGCAGGATTTTGTGGGGGGCATTATGCAGCAGACACAACAACGCATAAAACCCTTAGAGAAGGATATTAATGGCCCTCCTTATTTGCAGATGTACACAAGTTTATAAGGAGTTTTCCTCAATGCCAGTTATTCATGGGAAAGAAAAGGCTAGCAACCTTGACTTTGCAACCAGTTGTGGTGTTAGCCCCTTTCCAGCAGTGGGGCCTTGATTTCATAGGGAAATTAAAAGACAATTCAAGCAATGTGTTTTCTTGGATCCTAATAATAATTGACTATTTCACCAAGTGGATATAAGCAATACCCACAAAAAATGCTACCGATAAATTTATTATGGAATTCCTAGAGGAAAATATTATCACAAGATTTGGGGTTCCATCCAAAATAACAATCAATGATGCCAAAGATTTTAGCTCAGTAGATCTCACATCATTCTACTTCAAATATGGCATTATCCTATCCCACGCATCCAACTATTATCCTCAAGGAAATGGTCTTGCAGATTCAAGCAATAAAAACTTAATGACTAGCTTAAAGAAAACAATTGGAAGTAACAAGAAGTCTTGGGATAGTAAAATAAAATACGCACTTTGGGATGAAATAATAACTAAGAAAAGTGCAACGCGAAAGACTCCTTTTGAGTTGGTATATGGTTCAACTGTATCCTTTCTTATCTATATTCAGTTGCCAATGTATCAAATGCTTCAAGAATATGGTTTAGAAGAAGATTCCATAACCAATAGAATCAAGCAGTTAATTGAATTAGATGAAAGTCGAAGGAATAGTCTTGACGAAAGTATCAGAAACCAAGAGAAGGTTAAAATAACATTTGACAAGTCTACAAAACCAAGGGTCTTTCAGATTGGAGATACAATTTTATTATAGGAAAAATGAAGGGAAAAGCCAGGAAAACATTGGAAGTTCGGTAGTCTCTGGATGGGGCCATTCATCATCTATAATGTGGCTAGCACCAATTCATTCCTTCTCGACACTATGGAAGAAGAAAAGTTGATCTTCCCAATGAATGGGAAACAATTAAAATTGTTTTTCAACGATCTTATCTAATTCCCAAGGGGGAATTATCAGTACTTTTCTAAACCTTTTTCTTTGTATCATAATTTATGTATCATATTTATTTTTGTATCATAGCTTATTGTTGTATATTATTTATGTACCATAGTTTTGTATCATAGTTTTATGTACCATATTTTTTCTATATTATGTTGCAACTTGTATTTCATTTTGGCATTAATTTACGTGGATATGGGATTGATGCACTTTAGTTTCTTGCAAGAATTGGACATTCTAGGGTCCTCGCACACTCTCTTTAATTGAGGATCATTCAAGTGCACATCCCATATTTGGAGCCAGATGTTATCCACTACGTTTCACTTAGGGGATATTTCAAGTGAGCCACCAAGGATCGAAACAGATCAATTGTTCTTACTAGGTGCTCAAGAATTTCGGTGGTTTCATCAAGGCCATTTGTTGTCACTTTTTCGCATGTTCACGCCCCCTAGGGGGGATTGTAATAAATGACATAGAATGATGGTTTATTTTTGTAAAAGGATTATCCTTCTTAGTACTTGTTCATGAAAGTCATCATCCTCAAGTTTTTTTCCCTTGTCAATTATGTGACGCTTTTTAAGCGACGTATAATTTTTGAGTTTTTCACTCAAAATCCTCCAAAGCCGGGATGGTGAAATTGGTGATTTTGTATTAAAAGGTTATTAAATCCTACCATATATGTATTATACCATGCTAATCATAGTCCTAAATTTTCATGGACATGCGCTAAGTCTTTCATAGGTTTTTTTAGTTTTTAGTTTTTTAATAAAATCATCGATAAGGTGTATTTTAATTGTAAAATTTCAAAAGGTCATATAATTGGGCCTAGGGAACCAATTTGGTCATGGGGATGCTCAATTTTGGACCCAGATCCCCCACTAAACTGATAAACCCACTTTTGAGAGTCAAATTAGTAATTTTCAATTATTAATTTTTATTTTCTCTCCAAAATTACTCAGATGGACAAATAAATGGGAAAATTAGAGAAAATCCAATTCCTAAATCAAAGGAAGCTTGTCTAGGACTTGTATCTAAGGTGACAAGGCTGTTTAGGATATTGCCTTTGGAAATTATGAGCATAGAGGAGCTCCAACTCATGTCCACCAAAGGGGAGTGCATTCTCTCATTGAGGGTTTGTTTTACCACTTGGAAGGAGTTGTTACAAGAGGTGGAGGATTAACAAACCAATTAGGATACCTCAATAGAGGTGGCAGCCTCCTATCCCATCAATTCAAAACTCCTCCCATGATTTTCTCAACCCCAAAAACCACCTCACACTTGGCAAATTCGCCCCCTTGGGGTTTAAGCTCAATTTTCGCTATAAAAGCAGGGTCTTTCTCCTCTTTCATAAGGTTCTTTTGAACCTTTTCCCATTGTACTTATGTTTCTGATATTTTTTTAATAAATATTGAAGGCTTTGGAGTCTATTCTATGATTACATTGTGATCTTGTGACTAGATCAAATTTGAGGTGAAATCTGTTGAATTTCATGTTTTATTTCTATCAAATGATGTGTTAGATCCAGTTAAATTTTAATAAGTATTTGATGCTGTCAATTTACTTATGTTTATTTCATTATCATAATTTTGTAGGAGTAGCATAATGTATTTGGTTATGCTTATGCTCTCCTTCTATTTTTATTAATGAAATTACTGGACTAACCTGGTTTGTATGAGAAATTGTCTAGATTTTGCATATTTGTCTCAAGTGGAAGGGGCTTGGAGCTCGGTTGCATCCAATTCTCTTTTAAAACATACATTTTGTTGTGCTTAACATTGTTATTTTTCATATGCTTCTCTCCTTCACTTATTTTGAAGCACGGGCTCAAGGTTGTCATTCGTCTTTAAAAAAATCAAGTTTTCTTCTTGGTCACGGTTACTTAATGCTTAGTAAAATTGGATAGTTAATTATAATATCTGAAATATGATTTTAGTTAGGCATATATATATATCAGATCTAAATTCATTTTTAAAGCTTCATCTTATACTAGATCTGCTTTAGTCTCTCAAAGTGCCATTCTTAAAATTTTACAATTTTATGAGCATTTTGAGTAGTGTAGATTATGCATTTGTTTTGATTAATTTGTGATATTCTAAAAAAATTAACTCGTTGCTTTTTATCAGGTTTCAAGAAAAGGAGGAGGACACACTTCTCAATTTTTGAGTTTCGATCACTAAGGACATCAAAAACTCCATCCTCCATCTCTTTTCTTCTTTCATTTTCTCTCCCAATGATATTGTAAATCCTTTCGATCCCTTTCAAGAATCAAAGTGCAATAATAATTCATATTTTCATCGTATTTTAATTTCATTAGTAAACAAAGCAAGTGGGATACATAGTTCCCACACTCCATCCCGCTTGGGGGGTTTCGCAGTCTCTTTCATGGTTTGCATTTTACTAATAAACATTTGCACACACTCCACCTTCTAGAAAGGTTGTATAGTTTAGTTATATTTCTTTGATTTCATCTTTAAATTCCATAGTTTCCACGAAGTATTCTCTCACCGCCATCCAAATGCTTTTTTGTCGATTATAAATGGATGATCAGAAAGTGACACATAGTTGCGGTTTAATTTGTCATTAGTGTATTTGATTTTACAATAATTTTTTCTTCATAAAATTGGAATAAACATTTTGTCTTAAAATCGTGTATGCTCTTTCCCTCTACGGTAGTTGCCTGGTCGTTGGGGAATCAAAAGCGGTTTTCGACACTCTCTTAATTCTACACATTAATCTAATAATTCATTAATAAAATCAACTACCTGAAAAAGCATTAAGAATATCCCTCGTACGGTTGTTGATAATCATGCGAAAATTCTTCAAAGGAAGCGGGAACCACTAAGTAGTGACCTCGAGATACAGTCAGGCTACATCCTTGTTGGTGTAGTATTGGAAACCTTCTCAGAGATTTTGATTCATCCCAAATTTCTGAGTGAGGAAACACTTAGTCATCTTTCGTACATATTCTCAGTACTTTCAGTATATCGAGAACCCCCTTCATGTAACTCAACTCATATTCTAATAATTAAAACTAACCAAGACACATTGCAAAACATTTCATTTCAAGAGCATTATTTTACTTTGACTCCATTGGCTATGATCTAATTCACATTTATTTCAATTTGCTTATGTGTTAATGTTATGCTGTTGGATATTTACTTAAATTTGCAAACAATCTTGTCCTAGTAATTTTACTCCAAAAACTCCTAAACAATTTACTTCATCATTAACGACTAAAACTTAAGAGCCTTAGACAACTCTTTCTTAGGGGCCACCCCTCTTGGATTCATTAGGAGTTTGGCCTAAACGGAGGATTCAATATCAAGTGACAATAATTGACTCTAGACTTTCCCCCAGGGACACACCTAGCAACTTGAATATTTATGTTGTGCTTAACCCTCATGTTTGTGAAAGGAGGCAAAAGGGGGGATAGATTAACAACATTTAATATGCATTATCTAATAGCCATAAATACATGGTTGTAGTTGTTGATTACTTTACTAAGTGGGTTGATTCCATGCCTACTTTTTGTTGCAATGGTGAATCTCCAGCACACTTTGTTTTTAACTAGATTATCACTTGTTTCGGTATCCTAAGAGACATTTCCAAGGATAATGGCAGTCACTTTAAAACCAAAATGATCTCAGAGTTAGATGAGAATCTTGGATTTTGTAAGACTTCTCTTTACCATACTATCCTAAATAAAATGGATAGGTCCAATCAGTCAATAAGTATTTTAAAATCATGCTTTAGAGGACAGTAAACAAAGCTAATAGTAATTGGCATATCATGTTGCACCCAACTCCGTTGGCATATCGAGCCTCTGTTAAAACTACAATAGGATTTACTCCTTCCCTGCTTGTACATGGAGTTACAACTATCTTATTGATAGAGTGTGAGATTATGTCTTTAAATCTAGCCATAGAACTCTTACCCACCACTAGTGAATTGGAGAAAGATTATTATATATGGAACAATTAGTTGAACATAGGATGGATGTTGTCGTAGCTATTGAAGAAAACAAAAAGCATATAATGGGAGAATATCATAATTCAACCCATCCTCATGTCTTCTTAGAAGGAGATATAGTGTTTGTTTATGATTAGAAGCATGACAAGTTAGGGTCTAGGAAACTTATTTCGGTGTGGATTAGTCATATATTAAGGGAATACCTTAGGTTCCAGAAGTGGACTCTATTTGAAGTGGTATTTTTCCTATACATTTATGTATAGGCAGGTTCTATAGTTGTAATGAATGTACTATAGGAATATTAGACTACTTTTTACTTTTATGGTTTGACAAGCATTGGTTGTTTCTCACTAAGCTTTCTGCCTGATTGATATATGTCATTGAATGCACCTACCTTTGTGGGATATGTGGATGGAGCATGTTGCCACACCCATAATATTTCTTCCAAATATTGGGTGATCTATGACCCAACTAGCCAACTCTTGAGTTTAAGTGGAGTCTCACTCAGTCCAGCTACTAATAATATCGTTGAATATAGTGCCATTATTGAGTTAATGTTGGGAGTCATTTCTCTTGGAATTGAACATTTAGCAATCTACATAGATTCACAGTTTGTGGTGTCTCAATTGAATGGTATGTGTCAAGTCTGATGCCCTACATTATTTCATAAATTTATGGTGGTGCGTTTCTTAGAGTGACATTTTGAATTTCTCACGTATTAAGGGAATACATGGTGCATTTCATATTCCTAGAAGATTAAATCATATATTTGATGCATTGGCTAATTTTTTATTCGATGAACATTTAATCCATAATTAAAATTAAGGACACATAAAATCATACAAAATCATGTACAAACTGTAAATATAGTCGATAAAATTCGATTTCATTATTTATAAAAGTAGGTCCACATAATACAAAAATTAAGATGTCCAAAAATGTGAATATAACATCACAAGTGTGATTCATTATACAAAGTAGGTCTTATGTCCCTCTATGATGCAAATACATCCAATAGGTATAAAAAAAATAGAAGGTAGGACTACAGTCACTCTATAGCAGTCACTCTATAGGTGGTGATGCATCTATGTAGCATAAGACACACAATGCCACTTACAGAAACAATTTGATCCAAGTAGCAGTCACTCCTACTACTTGTCTCTACATTTCTTATTTCATGCACTCGATCCCAAAAGATGGAACCCCAATGGTCAAATCCATAAGGTTCTCCTCTATTGAAGCTAAGGTGACCTCAAGTCCCTCTTCTGGCCATGGCTTGTGTTGTCATAAAAGTTCCTAATTAGCAAGCCTCTCTTGTACAATGTTTGTATTATGGCTAAAAGTTCATTAGGACTCGTGCACAAAAATATTTTCATTTCATGTTCAAATATTTATAAAATAAAATAAAATGAAATATTATAAAAGTGAAATACTCACCAATCCTACCTCAAGCTATGTCAGTAGAGATCAATAGGTCTAGATTGTGTCGAAATTCTAATTCGACAAAATGGTACTCCTCAATAGCTAGGAGTTGTATGTTGCACCAAGTGATATACTCATAATAAAATCTATTGGTGGTGAATCCACCTCCCAACTAGAAAACTAAGTCAATCCACCAAGTCATCCTTGAGTCTCTCTAATCCAAATGCAGTAGTGATACCCTCGGGCCCATCATTTGAATCCTCACAAAGAATAAAGAGACCAATATGGTTCGTACCCATAATTCCTATTTATTTCATATTTTACAATCTATAAAATGACTCTTCATGTTCATCAGCAACCCAGTGCAACAATCAAATAGGGTGCCTCTCAAACACTCTACTCCATAATGCATCAAGATCCTAGAATCCAAATGCAAAGCTGTCGATCTTGCCACCCGGGTGATCGTAGTCAAAATCACTTTTAGAGGAAAGCTAGAGATGTTATATATCAGAATATGTGTTCCTAATGACTATGTTCCTACCACAAAATACATGTTCACATACTGCTGGACCATGACGGATCCTAGAATTCACTGGAGCTCCTCTCTGTGATATCACTATGAGTAAATATATATCATCTATGGCAAGCTTTAAGAACTCTCCTCTGATCACAAAGACTCCTAGTCCAAATCCCAGCACCAGATAAGTGTTTGGAGCAATCCTTTTTGTGCCCTCATGTTTGAAGTTCAAAATATTGTCAATAATCCACAATGATTCAAGTAATTTAAATTTAGTGTAACATCTGGAGAATCGTGATCTAATCCCTCATGCTCATGCTCTTGCAAAATAAAATCCATACCTAAAAAGAACCAATTGTTTAGTCAAAACACAACTTTTTATTTTCCCTATTATTAGATTTTTATCAATTAGACAATATGATCTTAGGATCTTATCTAAGAGAATAAAATGCACAGCAATCAATCACAAGATACAATAGACACAAAGATTTATCCTCAAGGAAACCATAAAGGAAAAACCCTGCAACTTCCTCAGAGATAGAATGAGCACCAATGGCAACAGTAAAACCCAAACACAGAAAGATGATCTCCAACAGTTGTTCTCTCTCTCACTTGTGTGAGCTCCTCTTCTCTCACCTATGTGCTATAACTGGTTGAGTGTGTCTCAAATAGAGAGGCTCACTCTATCTTTATACTAGTTTCTGACTTGACAATTACTTACCAGGTCCGACTTCTCTAGGAGAGTCTAATAACCCTAGTGCCCCACAACTGTGGGGATTTTACCCCCAACTTACAAATGAGGGTTGATCTCTATGAATTTACATGACTTGATTACATTAATGATTCTCTCGATAGGAACATCAGGGACCAAGCAAATACAAAATATGAAATATACAAGTAAATACATTCCGAAGTTACAAATACATCAACACTCCCTCTTAACTAGGAATGTAATCTCTAGACACAATTTATCAGCACAAGTCTTCATCACTGGATCATTATTGGATCATCATCAAGTCTGGATCATCACTGGATCATCAAGGGCTGCTTCCGCTATCTCGATCAAATGGTGCTATCTCTCAATTCTACTTGTCACATGAAGTTCTACAAAGCCAGCCCTTTTTCATGTTGGTTGTAGGCCTATCCTCCATGTAGGTCTTCATCAACAAAGCCAGCCCTTTTTCATGCTAGATGTGTTGCCTTGCATTTGTAAGGAATTCCCCTACAGAGCCAGTTATTTTTCATACTGGATGCAATACCTTGCCTCTTGCAAGGATTTCCCCTACAGAGCCAGTCCTTTTTCATACTGGTGTGGCACCTTTCCTCTTGTAAGGATTTCCCCTACATAGCCAGTCCTTTTTCATACTAGATGCAGCACCTTTCCTCTTGCAAGGATTTCCCCTACAAAGCCAGTCCTTTTTCATACTAGATGCAGCACCTTGACTCTTGCAAGGATTTCCCCTACAGATCCAGTCCTTTTTCATACTAGATGCAGCACTTCTTACAAGTATTTCCCCTACAAAGCGAGTCCTTTTTCATATCGGATGCAACACCTTACCTCTTGTAAGGATTTCCCCTACAAATCCAATATTTTTTCATACTGGATGCAGCACCTTGCCTCTTGCAAGGATTTCCCCTACAAATCCAATATTTTTTCATACTGGATGCAGCACCTTGCCTCTTGCAAGGATTTCCCCTATAGAGACAGTCCTTTTTCATACTAGATGTACCACCTTGCCTCTTGCAAGGATTTCCCTTACAGAGCCAATCCTTTTTCATATTGGATATAGTACCTTGCCTCTTGCAAGGATTTCCCCTACAGAGCTAGTCCTTTTTCATACTGGATGCAGCACCTTGCCTCTTGCAAGGGTTTCCACTATAGAGCCAGTCCTTTTTCATACTGGATGCAGTACTCAGCACTTATATCCAACCATGGGAGGCCTAGCCTGCCACCATGTCGAAAATTCCCAACACTTACATCTAACCATGGGAGGAACCAATCCTACCACCATGTAAGAAAGGCACAACACTTATAACTGACCATGGGAGTAACCAATCCTACCACCATGTCAGAAAGGCACAGCACTTATATCTGACCATGGGAGGAACCAATCCTACCACCATGTCAGAAGGGCACAGCACTTACATCTACCCATAAGAGGAACCAATCCTACCACCATGTCAGAAGGGCACATCACTTACATCTGACCATGGGAGGAACCAATCCTACCACCATGTTAGAAAGGCTCACGGACTCATCCCTTCCCCTTGGAAGGAACCTCGATCTGGAGAACACCAAACTTCACTCTGGCCATTTCTGGCATATAATCACATCAGGGCTGACTACGTCCAAGGATAACCTTCGAGCTTCACCAAGACTAATTACATCAAAGGACAAACTACAGGACTATTTACATATGAGCAACCTATGAGCTCTGCCGAGATTTTATGCTCAGACAACCTATCTCACTGGTTATGCTAGAACTCCCTCTTTCGAGAGATCTAGATCTAGATCACATATTGGAGCTTCACTGCTTTTCTGTGCATCATACAAAAATGCAAGTCATATCAATCAAATCAAATAGTAGTTTTCAAAAGAAACATACTACCTCCCAAATAGCCGAGCAAGTGGTAACATATTTTTCCTCGGTTGTACTCAGCGCCATGCAAGACTGCTTCCTGATAAACCAAGAGATCACACCTGATCTCATACTGAAGCAGCACCCCGAATTGCTCTTACTATCAATGGAACTACCTGTCCAATCTGAATCCTCATAACCTTCTATGTTAATCTTCTGATTCGCCTCATTCTTGAGCCCATAATCAACTGTACCCTTCAGGTACCTCGAAATATGCTTTGCAGGAATCAAGTGAACATGTCTCAATGTGTTCACTACAAGGAAACTATCTAGTCTCATATTCATCAGGTACATAAAGGAACAAATCATCTGACGATACATCGTGGCATCAATTGTCTCTGATGAAGCATCACTCAATAGCTTCAGGTTTGATGCCATAGGTGTGGTCATGGCCTTGCATTCCATCATCTCGAACCTCTTCAAGGTATCCACTACATACTTCCCTTGTCCTAGGGATATTTCATCCACTTTCTTCCACACCTACATGCCTAAAACATAGTGCATCATATGCAAGTACTTCATCTCAAACTCAACAGCAAGTATCCTTCTTGCAACATTAATGACTTCCTCTTTTCTTTTAGGAAAAATTCATCAACATATAATAGGATCATCACTGGTATTCCACCTTCAACCTTGAAGTAAAGGTTGGAATCTTCTTTACTCTCAGTAAAGCTTATAGTCATCAGTAATCTATCCATCATATCGTACCATGTCGAACCTCAAGATCTTCTACAGTCACTCCCTCTGAAGTGGAGCATCATTCTCCCTCTGCCTTTCATACTCTATGCATTGAAACATTTTGTACTGGAGTGACAAGTAGCTTCATCTGCTACTAATATTCTATGTATCCATCTAGGGTCACCAGATACCAAGATCCTCTATCTTGAAAGTTTTCAAAAGTTCTTCTCACACACATATGTGAGCTTGTCATCCTCTATAGTATTTCATATTCAACCTTGTAGCAAAGGTTAAGATCTTCATCACTCTAGGTGATCTTCAAGCTCCTCATGTATGTGTTATACCATGGGTTCCTTCTAAGCTCGTACAAGGCCTTCTTTAATTTGCACACATGAGTCTTCCTTTCATGTACCTCAACTCCCAGTAGGAGCAAATGTCCATTCGTATTCTATGCCTTCTTTCTCTGAGAAGCCTTGTGCTACGAATCTTGCCTTGTATCCTGCGATGTTTCCATCTACTGTATGCTAGATCTACAGACTTCCCTTCAGGTCTCGATACTGCATCCTAGACATCATTCTTCTTGAACTGGTACTCTCCTTCCCTTTCTTCTTGGCTACTTCTTCATAGTTGTAAGCTTCTGCATCAATGATTTCGCTCAACAGTGTCACATAAATGCACTATGTCTGAGACCTCTTTCTTTCTTTGAAGGTATCATCATCTTATTCTACCAATCCTACCACCATGTCAGAAAGGCACAGCACTTATATTTGACCATGGGAGGAACCAATCCTACCACCATGTCAGAAGGGCACAGCACTTATATCTGACCATGGGAGGAACCAATCCTACCACCATGTCAGAAGGGCACAACACTTAAATCTAACCATGGGAGGAACCAATCCTACCACCATGTTAGAAAGGCTCACGGACTCATCACTTCCCCTTGGACAGAACCTCAATCTGGAGAACACCAAGCTTCTCCCTGAAGTACTCAAACTTCACTCTAGCCATTTCTGGCATAGAATCACATCAGGATTTATTACATCCAAGGATAACCTGCAAGCTTTGCTGAGACTAGTTACATCCGAGGACAACCTACAGGACTGTTTACATTTGAGCAACCTACGAGCTTCACCGAGATTTTATGCTTAGATAACCTGTCTCACCAGCTATGCTAGAACTCCTTCTTTCGATAGATCTCAATCTGGATCACATACTCAAGCTTCACTGCTCCTCTCTGCATCATACAAAAATGCAAGTCAAATCAATCAAATCAAATAGTAGTTTTCAAAAGAAACATACTACCTCCCAAATAACCGAGCAAGTGGCAACATATTTTGCCTCGGCTATACTCAGTGCCATGCAGGACTGCTTCTTGCTAAACCAAGAGATCACACTTGATCTCATATTGAAGCAGCACCCCAAAGTGCTCTTCCTATCAATGGCATTGCCTATCCAAATCGAATCCTCATAACCTTCTAGGTTAATCTTCTGATTCGCCTTATACTAGAGCCCATAATCAACTGTACCCTTCAAGTACCTCAGAATATGCTTTGCAGCAATCAGGTGAACATGTCTCAATGTTTTCACAGCAAGGCAAATATCTGGTCTCGTATTTGTCAGGTACATCAAGGAACAAATCATCTGACGATACATTGTGGCATCAAACGTCTCTAATGAAGCATCACTCAATAGCTTCAAGTTTGATGCCATAGGTGTGGTCATGGCCTTTCATTCCATCGTCCCGAACCTCTTCAAGGTATCCACTATATACTTCCCTTGTCCCAGGGAGATTCTATCCACATTCTGCCACACCTCCATGCCTAGAAAGTAGTGCATCATATCCAAGTCCTTTATCTCGAACTCGGCAAGAAGTCTCCTTCTTGCAACTTTAATGACTTCCTCTTTTCTTTTAGGAACAAATCATTGACATATAACATGAGCATCAATGGTATTCCACCTTCAACCTTGAAGTAAAGGTTGGAATCCACTTTAATCTTAGTAAATCCTAGAGTCATCAGTAATCTATCCATCATGTCGTACCATGTCGAACCTCAAGATCTTCTACAGTCACTCCCTCTGAAGCGGAGCATCATTCTCCCTATGCCTTTCGTACTCTATGCAATAAAACATTATGTACAAGAGTGACAAGTATCTTCCTATGCTACTAATATTCTATGTATCCATCGAGGGTCACTAGATACCAAGATCCTCTATCTTGAACCTTTTCAAAAGTTCTTCTCGCACCCATTTCTGAGCTTGTCATCCTCTATGGGCTTTCATATTCAACCTTGTAGCAAAGGTTAATATCTTCATCACTCTAGGTGATCTTCAAGCTCCTCATGTATGTGTTATCCCATGGGTGACTTCTGAGCTCGTACAATGACTTCTTTAATTTTCACACATGATTCTTCCTGTCATGTGCCTCAACTCCCAGTAGCAGTAAATGTCTCTTCGTAGTCTATGCCTTCTTTCTATGAGAAGCCGCATGCTATGAATCTTTCCTTGTATCCCGCGATGTTGCCATATCATGCATGTTGGATCTATGGAATTCCCTTCAGGTCTCGATATTGCATCCTAGACATCATTCTTCTTGAGCCGGTACTCTCCTTCCATTTATTCTTGGCTACTTCTTCATAGTTGTAAGGTTCTGCATCAATGATGTCGCTGAACAATGTCACATAACTACATTGTTTCTGAGACCTCTTTCTTTCTTTGAAGGTATCATCATTGTATTCTTTATCTTGTATTATTTCTCGAACTGTCGTCACTTGTTCTTTGGAACAAGTCTCATCCTTATTTTTTTGTAGGCGATTGTACACGATCTTTCCTACAAGTCAAATGCATTAGTTGTATGGTCAAAAACATTTCATAAGGCATATTCAAAATGGCTAATTCTTATACATAAAGATACAATCATGCAACTATTTTAGACAATACAACATTCATCCATATCTCACGGAAAATTTCTAGATGCCTTCCATCTCTACCATGACATCAGTGAGATTGTGCACTAATCCAATATGTTAGCAAAGAGGTTTCATTCTAGATAAGTAGAAATGCAGAGTTGTATAGAACCATGGGATACTTACCCATCACATGCATATTAGTAGTATGTTGTCATTAATGCAAACATGCATAACACATCAACTGAATATAAACAAATGCATAACCAAATAATATCATGAAATGACAATTGAATACTTATATTTATTCGTTTCATGCGTAGACTCCTTCTTGAGCCTTTAGCTTCATCATCTTCTTGACCAAATGCTAAGATGGATAAGAGGTTCTTCAAGAGTTGAGTCCTTCATATTCCTCATCGGTTGAGGGATATTTTTTGGATGGTGAGAGCTTGATCTTCAGTTTCTCCCATTTTCTCTTCTCTTATTATGAGTCGATCTTCTTATTGTGTGCACTCTTCCCAGAGTCTGTTGAAGGTAATCACTTCCTTCTGGCACACATTCCTCGAATGAATAAATCCCATGATCCCGGGAGGCCATTCAAGGTGGTTATAACCATATCTTATTCTTATTTGATTGCTTTGTCATAGCATAAAACACTTACTTTTCGTGTCTTCAAGGATGACACATGAGGGATGAGATTATCTTTAATAGAATCTGCAATGATTCTCTTGGCTCTATCCTTGGCCTCATCTCCCTTTGGCTCCTAGACCTTTCTTACTGAAATACTGATCCAAGTCAATTTCTTCAAGGATCACAGAGTTCTTATACTTCTTCCAATTTATATTCTTCTATTCAAAATAGCTTGGTCAAGGAATCAAATATCTCTTTAGGTTTCTTTAGGGAAGACACATGTGGTATAAGGTGATCCTCTGGCCTTGACCAAGTTCTTCTTGTGTAAGGCTTTATGCTCATCTCCCTCTGGAGCTGGAACCTCTCAACTTATGTCAGTGTCCAATTCATTTCCTTTAAGAACCAATGAGATCCTATACTTCCATGCTTGGAAGTTGTCAACTTCACCAAGCTTGTCATCAAGCTGGTGTGATTAGTCATTTTGAAATGAGAACATCAAATGTAAATAACAAAAGATTATATCTTACTGATTTGAGGTGTTCGTCCAGGTTCTAGAGCTGGCTGATCTAGGGTTTGTCAGAGAAACCCTAATTTTCAAAACTTGGAATCTTTCAGATATGATTGGATAGAAATATGGTCCTCTTCAAGGTGAGTTGTCCAATGTACTCCTTTTATGAAATCAGTGGAGGGAAGCTCCCATAACAGGAAGCCCTAGTTTTCCAATTTCTTCTACAGAAATTCCTGATATTGTTTCTGTGGTTTCTCTGAAATTGATACTTATTTGTGTCTGAAATTTTATGCTAAGGTATCTTCATCTATCCTCTTTCCAACATCGAAGGTTTGAGCAGAATTGTTTCACCAATTGAGACTTAGGAGAGTTTTCCCTAGGTGACTTCTTTAAGGACTGTTCAGCATAGCGAAATTGTACATACTTCCACATGTCACTGTTTCACCTTCGAGGTCTCAAACACTTACCACATAAATTAAAGTCCATTCCCTATCTGGAATATCTTGCTAAATTTCATTTGGACCTTCGTATCCCGAGATATAGCAATTCTCCCTAGGTATCATGTTTAGGGATATTGAATCCTGGAAGGGGCTGGAACCCTGATTTGGAGGACTCATATCTCCCAAAATACAAAGAATATAAGGCTGAAATTTTTACACAGGGTACATCAGTATTTTATCTTTGGCTTGTGAAAATTTCAGCTCCAGATCCTTCTTAACTCTAGAGATATAGCGAATGTACCAAAACTACCAGTTTTACTATTTTAGGGTTTTTCAGGCCTAGGGTCAAACTAAGGTTTGACTTTCCTGGAGTTTTACTCAACCAAAAACTTTGACCTTGGTATTTAAACTTAGATTTTGATGAGGAGAGAAATCCTATGCTGGGCTCACTCAAAAATTCCTCTTTTGTGAAAATCACTAATTTCCAGCAGCAGTAACTGAAAATGCATGGACTCAACTTCTGCTTCGACAAAAAGATGTGCCCTAAAATGGAGAGTTAGCCTAGCCTCCTTTTAATTATGGATTGTGGAGAGATACCCAAAAAGTAATAAGCCCTAGATTCTGCAACCTACACAGTGTCTTCTTCTTAGGTTAGCTCTGATACCATGTTAGATTTTTATCAATTACATAATATGATCTTAGGATCTTATCTAATAGAATAACATGCACAACAATCAATCACAAGAGTCAATAGACAAAAATATTTATCCTCAGGGAAACCATAAAGGAAAAACCCCGCAACTTCCTTAGAGATAGAATGAGCACCAATGGCAGCAGTAAAACCCAAAGATAGAAATATGATCTCCAACAGCTATTCTCTCTCTCTCACTTGTGTGAGCTCCTCTTCTCTCACATATGTGCTATAGCTAGGTGAGTGTGTGTCTCAAATAGAGAGGCTCACTCTCTATTTATACTAGTTTCCAACTTGACAATTACTTACCAGGGCCGTCTTCTCTAGGAGAGTCTAATAACCCTAGCGCCCCACAACTGTGGGGATTTTACCCTCGACTTACAAAGGAGGGTTAATCTTTATGACTTTACATGACTTGATTACATTAATGATTCTTTCGATAGGAACATCGGGGACCAATGAAATAAAATATATGAAATATACAAGCGAATACATTCTGAAGTTACAAATACACAACACCTACTACATAATTCATAAGTATTCATTCTATCAGTAGTGGCCCATTAGTTTCTATTGATGAAATTGTCATTGATGCCAACATGGTCATGATGTCATTGATGCCACCACCCAGCCAATGATGCTGAAGACCTAGGAGATGGACATTGAAGCTAAAGGTTGTTGATAATATATGGTTCTATTTGAAGTTTGAAGAAAACCTTAAGTTGTGAAAAAGTCCCTTAAGTTGATTGAAGTTTAAAATAGTCAAAGAAGTCAGCCCAGTCAACAGAATAAAAATTCCTTAAGGTGACTCTAATGGGTGACTTTATAGAAAGTTTTTTTTAATATAAAAATATATTAAATGGGGTAAGGTGAATTACAAAGGGAAATTCCTTAAGGTGACTCTAATGGGTGACTTTATAGAAAGTTTTTTTAAATATAAAAATATATTAAATGGGGTAAGGTAGTGAATTACAAAGGGATTAAAATACTTACCCTTGTTTTACCTTTTGAAGTCACTCTCTTTGAACACGCTAAGATGTGTATATATACATCTTCGCTCAGCTAAAAAAAAAAAGAGTGTGGGTGGAAATTTTGGGAGTATGCGTGGACAATTTTTGAAGCAGGCGTGGAAATTTTTGAGCAAGCGTGGAAATCTCGGTGGCAACAGAGGAAGGAACAGCGTGGAAATATCGGTGGCAGCAAAGGAAATATCAGCGTGCAAAAGGAAAAATTTGGGGGTATATTCGGTGGAGCTCTGCGTTTATTTTTGGAGCAGCTCGTAGCATTAGAGGAGAGCAGTAGCAATCGAGGAAATCTTTGAGAGCAGGCAGCCGAGGCCTTTTGTTGATAACTGCTGAGAATTTTTTTTGAGAAAACAGTCCGGTTTTGGACATGTTTAAATTCTGCTAATGGCTGGATTTCAACTCCGAGGGCATACACATTGTGGTCCATTCACTCATGCAGAGATTGAGGAAGAGATCTATTTTTTTTTGTATAATGTCAGGTAGCTATAAATGTTGAAAATAGCAGAAGCATGAGATAAACAACTGTGCTGGGTTACATAAATGTTGCAAAGGAAGTGCACATGGGTTTTTGATACTATGGATCGGAATTGTAAATGTGCAATGCTCATTACAAAGGAAGGAGTTAAGCCTTAGAAATAAAGCTGAAGTGTAGAGTGTGATCTGGCTTTTGCATTTAAGCCTCATTCTCAGACATAAGAAAGAATGGAGTGCACAAGGCGTCAAAGAATCTGGGGCTGTGTGTGTCTTTGAAATTGTAGGTAAAAGTCAATACAATAAAGGAATGAAGCTCGGGCCTTTAAAGGTCTGTGATTTGATGTAGTGTGGTTTGATCTGCACCTGAGAGTGCAGTGCATGAAAGGCACAAAGAAGGATGCTTTCAAATGATCAATGATTGAGCCAGAGCATTGGTTAAAGCCACCACAGAAGCAGTTTATCGGGTGTTGACTACAGATCTACTCCACATGCAGAGATTAAGAAAACCCAGGTGTTCTTCAAGACTGGAAACTTGATCCTCTCCTGTTCAAGGTACTAGACACTCTTACTCTGTTTTAGAAGGTACTGGAAAGAGAATTGTGAATTCTGGAAAATTGATTGCTTAAGATTATTAAAATGAAGTCTCAGATGCAAGTGTTGTGGATTCAAGGAGTAAGAATTTATAAATCAACGTTGCCTGAATGGCTTCACTAAAACAATACTCATGATACATGGATGAGGAGTGTAAAATAGCCTGCATAAGTGGCAGCTACAGGTGTGACAAAGAAATTGTCAGTCAATCAAGTGCAGCAATCTATAGATGGTTTTGATTATTGTAATAAACAGAGCATAGTATTTGGCTTGACACGGTGCATACCTTTTTGGCACAGTAGAGGTGGACTTGAATCCTTGGTTGAGCATCGGAATCAGATTTGTAGAGACATTTATATGTGGTTATGAATTCACATTATGTGATTGTGATGGAACAGTATTAAAGATTGATGGTGTATGATGACTTGTTTAAGTTGTAATTATGACAGTGACACAACTGCAATGGAAGACTTAACATGACAGTGATTAAGCAGACCTTTGATCTTGACATGATATCTTGCCATGACAAGACTTCCTTGATGAATTAGCATGAAATCTTATGAGAGAATTGAGCACAGTAAAATTAAGGACTACATTTGGCATGAACAGTTTGTAGTACACAGATTTGATAGCTCTATAAAAATGGGTGAAGCTTGTTAAGGTCTTGGAGAAAAGCTGGCAGTAATTTGAACAGTTGATAGAGGATTGCTCATAAGGCAAAATGATGAGCAGTGCTTATGTGATGAGCAGCATTGATGAGCAGGAAAAATGAGCAGAGATTAATGAGCAGCAGTGAGCAGTGGTACAGCAGAGTTGATGTGATGGGCAGAGAAGATGAGCAGCTTTGATGTGTCAGAGATTTCTTGTGTGACACAAGTATACTGTATTGTAAAAGCAAGCTTGTCTTGCTTTTGAGGTTAGGATACCTCAAACCCTTCTTAGCAGGGTCTAAGAAAACTAGGCAGGGTCCTGGATTAAGAGTAGGTGCTCTATGTATCAGTAGGTGCTGATTTCGCCTAACGGTTGTAGCCGGACCAAAATAATATAAAAAGATTACAAATTTATATAGTATGGTGTTCTTCTGTGTTATGGTGCTTTATGAATGAAATGCTTATGCTATGTGAATGTTGTTTATGAAATGATTATGGTAGAGGATTGGATTGATGAATTGGTAGCTAACCGTGATAAGCTAAGAAAGGTTTAAAAATTGCTTTACACTGATTCACCCCCCCTCTCAGTGTCAACAATTGGTATCAGAGCCGGCCTTCGTAACAAGCCTAGCAAGCTTGAAGGAGATCCTTAGACACAATGGAGGAAAAGAAAGAGCCATCAAGCAATGACGTGCCTGTACTTGATGTTACAGATTATTTCAGTTGGAGGAGCAAAATGAAGGCTTATCTGAAGAAGTTTGGGATTTGGGAAATTGTCATCAATCCACCCGCTCCATCAAACAAGAAAGGAAAATCAGCTGCACTGAAGGAAGTGAAGAAGGACAACACTACAGCTTTGAAGTTCCTCATGGATGGTCTTCCCAGTTCAGTGAAGGAAAGAGTAGGAGAGTGCATCTCGGCAAAAGACCTATGGTTCAAGCTGGAGAGTGAGTATTAGAAGGCAAGACCAGAACCCGAAAAGACAGATCAGAAATCAGAAGACAAGCCCCCAGAAGAGCTAAATCAAGAAGAAGATAAACAAGAAGAGAACTCCAGTAAAGGTATGAACTCTTGTGATTATGATAGTTTGTGTGATGAAATTGAGAAGGTTCTTGCAGATGATGATGAAGCAATGTTGAAAGCTAAACAGAGAATTATAAACTATGTATGCCACATAGATCTCGGAGCTGATTGGTTCTTGAACAAAGTTGATCTTAATCAATCTGATTACAAGATGTTTAGGACGACAACTTTTGGTTATATGGATAATCTCCAAAAGCAGAATGTTGAACTAAAGGAGTTGCTTAAGAAACTTAAGCATGAAGGAGTAGGTTGGCTGAAATTGCTGAAGGAAAAGGAAGTAGAAAAGGAACAGCTAAAGATTGATTTGATCGATCTAACCCTAGAACAAAAGAAGCTTGATAAAGATTCAAAAATGCTTGAAGAAGCAAGAGAGGTAAATCATGACTTAAAGACTCAGCTAGAGGAAGCCAAGAGGACAGAAGAAATCTTGAAGAGACAGCTAGAAGAAAAGGAGGAAACAGTCCAGAAGCTGGAAATGGAGGTAGTTGGTCTCAGGAAGAAAGGTAAGAAAAATGAAGCCTTGGTCAAGCTCCAGGACAGTTCAATTGTCCTAGATAAGATCTTAGATTGCCAAATATCTCCACTCGACAAAACTGGTCTTGGTTACAAGAAGAACAAAGAAAAACTTGAAGATGACACTTGGTCTCTGAAGACTCCAGAAGCAAGTCCATCAACGTCCAAAGCTGCCCCCCAGGCACCTGCACATGACAACAAGGATCTTGGAGGTTCAAAGATGAAACAAGGAATTAGGTCGATTCATCAAAGCAACTTCACAAAGGAAACAGCTCCAAGACCCAGGTATGACAGTGGCTTCAATGGTTATTGTTATTTTTGTTCCATGGAAGAAGAAGGGCTAGAAGCCCCAATGTCTTAGTTAGATGTTGGACATGCAATCAAGTCGGACATGTTGCTGCCACATGTCGCACAGTGAGATGCTACTCCTGCAATGGGTTTGGACACAAAGCACATGAATGTGCCAGTCAAAGAAGTCAACCAAGAAGAAATACTCCATACATATCAGCAAGAAGATTTGAAGATCAGAAGACAAATGCCTACAGTCAGGGATATGCTCAGGCATGGAGAAATGAAGCGGATCAAAGAAGTGTTGGAAGTTCCAACAGCTCAGTTAGGTGCTGGTCATGCAACAAATTTGGGCACAAAGCACAAAATTGTTGGAATGATATGAGAAGACTGACATATAGCTCAGCCAAGAAAACCAGCAAGGACAATGAAGGAACAGATGCCAAGAAGCAGGTATGGATAAGGAAGACCGAGTAGTTGCAGTTAGGAGAAGCTGATCAAAACAAGGAGGATGGCTGCCATATGGCAAGCCAAGTGTAAGGTCTCTCAAAGACCTTAGCACACCTTGAGTTCATGAGGCTGGAGAATGAACTCAAAGGAGAAAGGATGGTTACTCCAGGTAAACAGACAGGTCCTAGGATCGTGCATATTTATAGGGGGAGCAGTCAACAGTGATCAGAGATTTCAGAGACAGGTATGTGGACACCCTTTGCCATTGATGCCAAAGGGGGAGAAATGAAGACAAAGGGAGAGATGAAGACAAAAGGGGAGCATACTCATAGGGGGAGCATGAGTTGTTGTCATCAATGACAAAGGGGGAGATTGTTGATGAAATTGTCATTGATGCCAACATGGTCATGATGTCATTGATGCCACCACCCATCCAATGATGCTGAAGACCTAGGAGATGGACATTGAAGCTAAAGGTTGTTGATAATATATGGTTCTATTTGAAGTTTGAAGAAAACCTTAAGTTGTGAAAAGTCCCTTAAGTTGATTGAAGTTTAAAATAGTCAAAGAAGTCAGCCCAGTCAATAGAATAAAAATTCCTTAAGGTGACTCTAATGGGTGACTTTATAGAAAGTTTTTTTTAATATAAAAATATATTAAATGGGGTAAGGTGAATTACAAAGGGAAATTCCTTAAGGTGACTCTAATGGGTGACTTTATAGAAAGTTTTTTTTAATATAAAAATATATTAAATGGGGTAAGGTAGTGAATTACAAAGGGATTAAAATACTTACCCTTGTTTTACCTTTTGAAGTCACTCTCTTTGAACACGCTAAGATATGTATATATACACCTTCGCTCAGCTAAAAAAAAAAAAGAGTGTGGGTGGAAATTTTGGGAGTATGCGTGGACAATTTTTGAAGCAGGCGTGGACAATTTTTGAGCAAGCGTGGAAATCTTGGTGGTAGCAGAGGAAGGAACAGCGTGGAAATCTCAGTGGCAGCAGAGGAAATATCAGCGTGCAAAAGGAAAAATTCGGGGGTATATTCGGTGGAGCTCTGCGTTTATTTTTGGAGCAGCTCGCAGCATTAGAGGAGAGCAGTAGCAATCGAGGAAATCTTTGAGAGCAGGCAGCCGAGGCCTTTTGTTGATAACTGGTGAGAAATTTTTTTGAGAAAACAGTCCAGTTTTGGACATGTTTAAATTCTGCTAATGGCTGGATTTCAACTCCGAGGGCATACACATTGTGGTCCATTCACTCATGCAGAGATTGAGGAAGAGATCTGTTTTTTTTTTGTATAATGTCAGGTAGCTATAAATGTTGAAAATAGCAGAAGCATGAGATAAACAACTGTCCTGGGTTACATAAATGTTGCAAAGGAAGTGCACATGGGTTTTTGATACTATGGATCGGAATTGTAAATGTGCAATGCTCATTACAAAGGAAGGAGTTAAGCCTTAGAAATAAAGATGAAGGGTAGAGTGCGATCTGGCTTTTGCATTTAAGCCTCATTCTCAGACATAAGAAAGAATGGAGTGCACAAGGCGTCAAAGAATCTGGGGCTGTGTGTGTCTTTGAAATTGTAGGTAAAATTCAAGACAATAAAGGAATGAAGCTCGGGCCTTTAAAGGTCTGCGATTTGATGTAGTGTGGTTTGATCTGCACCTGAGAGTGCAGTGCATGAAAGGCACAAAGAAGGATGCTTTCAAATGATCAATGATTGAGCCAGAGCATTGGTTAAAGCCACCACAGAAGCATTTTATCTGGTGTTGACTACAGATCTACTCCACATGCAGAGATTAAGAAAACCCAGGTGTTCTTCAAGACTGGAAACTTGATCCTCTCATGTTCAAGGTACTAGACACTCTTACTCTGTTTTAGAAGGTACTAGAAAGAGAATTGTGAATTCTGAAAAATTGATTGCTTAAGATTATTAAAATGAAGTCTCAGATGCAAGTGTTGTGGATTCAAGGAGTAAGAATTTATAAATCAACGTTGTCTGAATGGCTTCACTAAAACAATACTCATGATACATGGATGAGGAGTGTAAAATAGCCTGCATAAGTGGCAGCTACAGGTGTGACAAAGAAATTGTCAGTCAATCAAGTGCAGCAATCTATAGATGGTTTTGATTATTGTAATAAACAGAGCATAGTATTTGGCTTGACACGGTGCATACCTTTTTGGCACAATAGAGGTGGACTTGAATCCTTGGTTGAGCATCGGAATCAGATTTGCAGAGACATTTATATGTGGTTATGAATTCACATTATGTGATTGTGATGGAACAGTATTAAATATTGATGGTGTATGATGACTTGTTTAAGTTGTAATTATGACAGTGACACAACTGCAATGGAAGACTTAACATGACAGTGATTAAGCAGACCTTTGATCTTGACATGATATCTTGCCATGACAAGACTTCCTTGATGAATTAGCATGAAATCTTATGAGAGAATTGAGCACAGTAAAATTAAGGACTACATTTGGCATGAACAGTTTGTAGTACACAGATTTGATAGCTCTATAAAAATGGGTGAAGCTTGTT